>WYDF02322162.1:0-14370 GCA_009867245.2 Adranes taylori
GAACTATAGAAGATAGGACACTTATATAATACTATATTCTAATAAACTATATTCTACAATCCACAAAAAGCTCGTTCAATTTTATTTGAAATATTTTTTGTCTATAATTACAAACTAAGATATAAACAGTATTTTTCGTTTTGTAAAATTTGCGATCGATTTACTTGAAACCGATTTACTTGAGACTACTGTGTCTGACAGTTTTGTCTTTAACACTATCCTTAAACTCCCAGAAAACTGGAAAATCATTTTCCAAATGCACTACCCTTATAAAAAGGCGTAAAAAGGCCGTTGTGATAAGTATAATTGCTTTAAGAAACTGATTCAACAGATGATATACAACAATATATAGATTATTATTTCAATAAATTTCTCTATGTTTTTTGTTTGAAGGGATTCTCCGTTTGGAGTACTTATAACTCCAGATCTAGCAACACTTTCAGCAGTGCGTTTTAATGTTGCCAGTCCAAAAACTGTTCTCATCGTGCACGGATGGTTGGCACATCCGGCACAAACACAGTTCCACAGAATTCCACTCGCATATATAACATCAAAACCTGACTACAATGTGATAACTGTTGATTGGAGTGCGATCTCTTTTAATCCAACTTATATTGGACCAGCTGTTGCTACTCAATTCGTTGGCGATTCTATTGCAAACTTCGTACGATTTCTCAAATTCGCCGGCGTAGAATTTCAAAGTGTTCATTTAATTGGACATAGTTTAGGAAGCCATATTATGGGTAGAACTGGACGCACTATATACCAATCAGAAAAGGAAAAAGTGAATAGAATTACAGGTAAAGTATCAAAATCCTAGTTTAATTATTTATCGATCAACAAGTAGCATTTCAAAATTTCTCGTACTCAAAATTTGATGACAGATAAGATATAGGTAGTACATCTCAGATTTCTATAAGCCATTATATGCCATAAATACGAAGAAACATAATCGTTCGATGAAAGATATGTTTTCTAATTTAACTAGAGTGATCCGTTTTCATTTTTAGGAATAACATTTTAAATTTTACAGTGCTTTTATTTCTGTTCATTAAGGATTGGATCCAGCAGGGCCATTATTTGAAGTTTTTGGTAATGCCATTCCCAGTTTGACTTCAACCGATGCGACATTCGTCGACGTAATCCATAGCGATTCTGGTGCTTTAGGTCGCCTCCAGAGTATAGGTACTATTGATTTTTTTCCAAATAATGGTACATCTCCTCAACCCGGATGTAAATCTAAAGTAATGGATAGTGCTGTAAGTTGATAATTTATAAATTAAGATCTAGAGCACCTCTAAGTAGTTACTATCTAATTACTTATACTATGTAGTAACGCAAATTAAAATAGTTGATTAGATTTAGGTGTATAAATGAAACTACATCCAACGATAAAGTGCATTTTGATAAATAAGGAAGGAGTAGAAAGTATTAAAGTTGTGCTAGAGAACAGTTCAATATCTCAGTTCAATATCTCAGTTCAGTTCAAATTCTCAGTTCGACAGATAATGAAATTTGGAATAACACCAAACTATTTATTCTAAAATTATAAATAAAAAGTTGGAATAACGATACAAGTAAGACTTTTTAATTTTGCATATAGCTTTAACAAAAAGAAATAGTTTAAATTTCAAGTTGTTTTTTAAAGTATTTGCCACCATTGTCGATGCACTATTGCATTCGCTCAAACCAATTGTTAAAGCACTTATTCCACTTTATTGGGTATGCTCGAAATGGTCATTTAGAAAGCATAGACTGCGTCTTCAGGTGATTGAAATCGTTAATCACGCAGCGCATTCTTGTTGGCGGGAAATGTAAAAAAGTCTTTCGGACATAAGTCAGGGCTGCACGAAGGATGATCAAGCAAGTCGATGTTTTGTTGCTCCAAAAACACAAACAGTGAGCACTCGCATTGTCATGGTGAAGGACGATCCGACGCTGTGGGTTGTTTTTCTGCAGCTGAGAAATGATTTCTCGCAAACAAACGGTTGTATACCAAACAGCAGTTACCGTTCTTCGATTTTGTAAAGGTATTATAGCCACATGTCCGGATTTTAATACAAACGTAGCGACCATATTTTTTGACACACTGCGGGTAACGGATAACTTTGATTACGTTCTCCTCACTTTGAAACACCCAAATAGTAGACTGACGTTTATTCTCGGGTTCATAAGAATAAATCCAAAACACGTCGCCCCTGACGTAACTCGTACACATTTTGGGAGCGGCCTCTGTAGAAACATGATCCGTCATTTGTTACTTGGCCAACAGATGAGATATCCAAAGAGAAACTAATTTTTTCAATCCCAACTCATCTTGTAAAATCTTTTGGATTCAAGTCTTAGTAATGCGCAAGGAACTCCAGATCTAAAAGTAAGTTACATGATTATCTTCATTAATAATATTCATTAACAATCTTACATATAATGCGTCGCATTGTGAATTGACAGATATACGTGATTTAATCGCTAAACTTAGAATGAATTTATCAATGGTGGAGTAGGTAGGTGATGTACAAATTTTGTGTGCGGCCGTAAATACTGAAAAACAACGCATAGAGATACGCTACCAAGAGATATATTTTCAATGCCAATTAGACGATTTAATACGCAACTCCAAACTAGTCTTCGATTTCGGATTACTTAAGCAATCTTTAACGAACATACATAACGGCGAAATACTATTTCCGGCCAATACGCGCTTATTAACAAGTCATCAAAATCAGATTATCACCATCAAAATCATACCTTACCATCTCCTCATCAACGGGCACAAAGTATAGTTGCTCCCCAACCGTAATTACCGCAAAACTATCATGCGGTCATTTGATACTTCAACCTCCTGCAAATAAAAATATATATCCGGCCGACAATGTCATAGTATAATACATTCGCCACAGGTACCTCGAACTTCGATCAATATCTGTTCGCATTATTACTTTAATATTGACGTAAATGGTGCTCCTATGGGTCGCATAGTAATAGAAGTAAGAGCTAATGTTACTCCGAAAATGCCCAATACTTTGGATTATTATAGACAGGTGAAATTGGTATGGGCTATAAAGGATCAATATTCCAATATTAATAATCATCCACGTTTGAATTCAGAGTTCCAGCGGGAAATTGTCTATTGATGTGGTGCTCCATTACCAAAAACAGCAACCAATTCGGCACGACATTGTTGTTGCGATTTACTCATTCGATAGTTGCAAAAAATTATCGCTCGGAAATGCTCTCGATTCAATTCCATGTTTCTGAAAGCCTTACTAACTTTAAAAATTCACTGTGAGTAAACCACTTGTTGTATTTTGACGAAAATTTCAACACGTGAAAAATATAATATTGAAATTAATTTCGGAACCATATTTATTGTTACTTGCGCCCTCTATGTGGCTATATGCAAAAATAAAATGACATCTCTCTAAGCAAAGAAGAACCGGGCAGTGTTATGAATCATTTGTTACATACTGTAATGCAAATTACTGAATGATACTGAATAATGCCTTGTCGACTATGTAAAATATTACCTTCACAAATGTTCTTGATTGTCACGTATTTTATATTACCAAAGCCAAAGGGTAATTTGCGCTCGCGATTGTAACCTGCGCTCCAGTTCAGTCAATATTTTTAATTTTATGGCTTTCCCCAAAACCATATAAAAAAAATTTCGAAATTTAAGATTTAAAAAATTTTCGTAAAATTTATAAAAATGTAATATGAATATGAAACTGAATTATTTTTATATTTTATAGTAGCTAATTTTTAAACTATATTGAACTGAAAAAAGTAAACTCTATTAACTTCCAAGTTTGGGCCAGCTTCCTCCAGCCATGCTCAACTTGGTTGATCATTAATTCTTTTATTCGTAATAAATATTTTCTATTTCGTGCCTTTACTATATCTTTACTATATTAATAAAATTTTCCAATTATCGTAGGCTAAACTATTTGATTTTGTTTATTTTTAGCTCTTTGATGTATGCAGTCATGAGCGAGCTTTAGAATTTTTTGCAGAAAGTATTTATAACGCAACAATATTTAAGACAAATAAAAAAAGATTTATTGCCTTAAAATGTCGATCGTACCAAAAATACAACGACAAAAAATGTGGAGTTGTTTATACTGAAATGGGCGAAAACGCAAATTTATTACTTAAGGGTGCATTCTATTTACAAACGAAAGCAAAATTCCCTTACGCATTTGGTTTCGGAGTATCCCAATTAAAATCTCTGATCAAATTGGAAGCTAAGAATTATGCACACAATTTAAAACATCAAGTTGAAGGAACGGTAGGAACAAGTGTTATGGGAGGTTTAGGTCTGGGTGGAGACATCGTACAGAAGTATATGGGGGGTAAAGTTGGTTCATTTTATCACATGATGAGTGATAAATTTAAAGAAGAACTACCACAAGGAAAAGGCTCTGATGGAAGATACAAGGTAAAATACTTTAGAGATATTTCACCAGAGACCAGGAACCAAGAAACAAATTCAGGAGAGATTTCATCAAAGATTAACTCGATAGAAGGTAACCAGGATAGGGAATTCGGAGAGCTTTCACATACAAATGATTTGCCAGAAGGTCACCACGAAAATATTAATTCTGTAGCAGGGCAACCCGAAGATATCAATTCTGTGGAAGGAAATTCTGGAGAGTTTTCATGGATGTATAATCCACAAGAAAGCCATCGGCACACTGTTCGTACACGAAAATATTAAAGGACTCGAGGCTAATGTAACTTGTAAATGTTTTTATTTTGATCATTAAAAGTTGTAAAATTATTATCCAGAATTAATTTGAAAATCTATAATGATATTAGACAATAGTTTCTTTGCAGTACGATTGACGTGATTTTAATCACATTCTATATCATGGTTTAATCCAAACTAACTTTTAATTAAAAAATAAATGTATGAGTCCACCACGCCATCTCCCATATACTGAACATCAGAAGTTTTACTTAGTCTTAAGATCGCACCTTACATCTAGTCCAATCACTTAAATATCGATCAATTCAACACTCCCATTTAACAATAGTTCAATAAGGCAATAAATAGCTGATTAATATAGACTTGCAGTTCTATTGTTGTACGTCAAAAATCTGTCTTGCGTACCTTTGTATTTGATAATATACGTACCAGGATTAGCTATACGATACGACTATATGTCGTTTCATCAGTTCAGTTACATTTTAAATTTATGCAAGACTCTCCTTCTTTTTTGAACATGCCTTTTGGAGCACACTGTTTTGGCTAAGTAATATAGAAGAGGTCTATCGGTGACAATGATTTCTAGTGCAATAAGCATTATTGCATAGTCTATATTTCCGTTCATTTTTTACATATGCTACTAAACAGGTTGTAGATATACCGTTTGATTTCTATTTTGTTACAAAATTGATACAAAAATTATAGCAAGAAATTTGTACCAACATCTTTCTTGGTAGGTAAGATAATGCCTTTTGTCCAGATAAAGTCTAGGCAATAAAATCTAGAAGAAAAAGGTTATTATTAAGCGATTCTTTAAATTTTGTTCCAAGTAATTCACTAACTAAGCTCTAGATAAGAGGATTATATTTTTAAAGCATCTGCTGCGAAAAGCAAAGAGTAAAGATAACGAGTTAACTTTAATTAGGTAATAAATGTGAGAAAAATATTTGGACATGCTAACTGTTTACACATAATTTGTCACTTCGTGTTTAACGTTCGTATACGTCAAATCAATTTGTACTAAACTGTCTATCTTCTCTATTTATTAAATTTCGTGTATTAAAGATGCCGCAATCCAAGAAAATTTCGGCAAAAGAAGGGATAAGAATGCTACATATCCCTTCTTTTGCTTGGTGCAATACTCAACTGCAGACGGATTAAAAATAAATTGCCAGATCGTCTGGAAACCTTGTTCACAAAAAGAAAAATTTCCGTCTTCTAGCAAAGCAAATACAGCTAAGCCAAAAATATACTGCTTAGAAAATGCAGTAAAAAGGGAAATTAAAAATTTGATTTATAACATGTATCGTAATTCTGAAACATAACACTAGATAAAGTACTTTATCAAATAAATGAAAAGCAGTTGTGTGAAATTTTTCGGACTTCACTTTGAAGACATTAGAATGTTTGGGATTTCCATGCAATAAAATTGATGGAAATATTTGTGCGAGCAAAGTCATGTAATTACCAAGAAACGAGAATTTCCTCTAAATTATGTGGAAAACCTGAGAGGTGAAGGCTTTGCGATTTGTGTTTTTAGACGAAACCTGGATTTTTTTAGAAAGATGTTTTAACACTAAAAAATTCGACAAATGATAGCTGGAACCGTAAAACACAACCACAACTACAATGAACGTTATATTATTTTAAGTGCAGGTTATGCAATTGGGTTTATAGAGACTTGTATTTATAGAGACTGATATTTATAATTATCACAAAAAAATTAATATATATTATCACATTATGATTATCACAAATTTAAAATAAACACTGTTTTAAATAACCAAACATTAATTATGCGACTTTCTAAACGACTTAAAACCAACTGTGCTCCAAGTTGCTTTTCGCAATAAAACAAAAAAAAAATTATCTCTCGGACGAAATAGAGCGCAGTTATAGACACAGTGTTTTAAGATTGCCACCGTAACATTGTCAATATAATTCAAATTAAATGCGTTAATTGAGTTATAATACAAAAAAGAGCTTCTGTGGCCATGTATATAGAATAATATTGACAATTTATAACAACCCAAAAATATTGCGTGAATATTACGCCGCATCGCCAATGTTCCTATTCTGATGGTATGGAGTGTTATGGTACTTTTTAGCATGGTATGGTATTTTTCCTTTAAGAGCAACAATTGTAAGGCATTTTTACCAGTAGCAATGTATTTTTAGACATTATATAAAGTCTCATAGACAGATATTAAAAGTATCAAAAGTAAAAGAGTATTTGGGTCCGAAAGTAAGAGCTAGTAAGAGTTAGACAAGGTTATCCGCTCAGCTCTTGTCTTTTTAACATATAAATCAGCAAGCTGTGGGGATTAAGATTGGAAGCCAGAATGTTTGGCCTCTTACTTACACGGATAATATCATATGTATGGCGAGTAACAGGGAGGAAATGAGAGAAATGATTGGGATGTTGAAAGGATATATGGATAGAAGCGGCTTAGAAGTGAATGTTAACAAAACGAAAATTATGGTGTGTAAGAAGGGAGGGAGAGATTGCAGAAAAGATGTATTCAAATTTGTGAATAAGGGGATAGAGTGAGCGAAGAAGTTTAAATACTTAGGTTTTGTTTTGTCGCAAAATGTAGAAAGGGTATCCAAAAAGGATGATATGGGAGAGGAAATAAAGGGTTTCAATGCGAATGAGATGGAGGACAATGGATGTATGTGTAAAAAGTATAATGAGGTGACCGCATATAGGTGTAGTATGGACGGTGGAAGAACGACAGAGAATGGAAAGAGTGCTACTTAAATGTATGAAAAGAATGTTAGGTTTAGATAGGAACACTAAGAACGAGATAGTTATGCAGGAGATAGGAAATTATAAGTATTGCATAAATGACGTGAAAATAATGGTGGGATTTGAGAAAAAAGTAATGAGAGAGACAGAGAGGAGGTGGTGAAAGAAGTATACATGGAAGGGATGATGAATCTAGGGAGGGTCGGGGTTGATAACGTAAGGATTGAAAGAAGCAAAACATTAAATTGGAGTATTGGATGGTCGACGAGTTTTGGAGGTGTAGTTTTAAAAACTGTAGAGCGAAAGTATGGACTGTGGGAACCGAAAAAGTTGTTTCCCGGACTTATCTTGAGCACACTGGACATAGTACAAATTTGAAATTGTAAAACAGACAGTTAGGTAAGAATATATCTATTTTGTATTATTATTTATCTGGTCAGCCTCGCAACCATTAAAAAATTTAGTTAAAAACATTTTCTAAATAAACGTTTTATTTTAATTACAGTAAGTGCAAGTGCCAAGAGGAAAGCAGCAGATGAGCTGACCGGGAAGCCTTCGAAAATCATGCATTCTGTTTTAAACGATCATGTCGGAACCATCGACACTTTAACGGTTAGAGAGTTTAATTATACACGACAGAATATTTATAATTCAAAAGAGAAATAGCAACCAACTTTACCAAAAAGTGTTGAAGAAACAATACAAATATTGAAAGGCTTAACTAATACAACTGTAAGAGGAGAAAATTTTATATTCATAAATTGTGAAGAAAAAAATATAATAGTATTCTCTTGTGAGTTAAATTAAAAACGTAATGCAGTGCTGATAAAGTGTACGTGGATGGTACGTTTAACTACTGCTTCAATTACTTTAACCAGTTGTTTACTGTACATGTTTTAGTTAATAGGCATTATATCTCGTTCGTGTTTTGCGTTTAGCCAAACAAAAAATCTGCTACCTATAAAGATGTATTTTCATTAAGTATCGACAAATCAATTTCAATTTAAATCCCGCCTTTATTGTAGTGTACTTTGAAAAAGGCATCCATAACTGCTGTTTGGCCACTTGCGACTATAATTGGTTGTCGATTAGGATTAGTTACTGACTATAGAAATGCACATAGTGAAGTTAGCAGATGGTTAAATTATATATGTGGATTACCTTTTCTGCCACCACACGTAGTTTCACAGTGTTCTGTTTTCGATTTAATGAGCATTATGCCAAACGATCCACAATTAATAAAATGTTCTGACTATTTAGTGGAAACTTACATTGAATATAATGAAATGTTTCCTCCACAGATATGGGCAAATTTTACCGCTAGTATAAAGAGAATAACTATTGCTGTGAATCTTTTCATTCTAAATTCAACTCAAATTTTCACAAAACCCACGCATCATTGCATTCGTTTTTAAATGCTTTGAAAGAATGTCAGACTAAAACTGATATCAAATTACAAAGTATTAATGAGACTTGTCGTATAAAAGATCCTGAAATTTTAATCTTTTCAACGCAGTGCGGAATTTATAACAAAAAAAATTAGCACAAGTATATGGTGCGCAATTTGCGGCCGCCCGGGCCAGATGAGGAGGAGATGGCTAGATAGTTGAACTCAGGGATGACATGGAGAAAAAAACAGTAATTGCTAGATTACTCTTTTTACTCGAGATACAGATGTGGAAGTTTTGAAAGCGGGAATAAATACTGGCTGAATGAAGATGATAGAGCGTGAAGAATATGTAGAAAAAATGAGGAGAATTGAATCCATTGGATGAATGAATGTGAGGAGAGTGAATGAAGTGTGGATGAGAAAGCTATAGGGGGGGGGGGGAGAGGGTTTGCTTGAGAAAGGAAAGAAAACGTACTGGGATCAGGAAGAGGATAATTGCTCAGATTACTAAATATGTATAAGAAAATGGTTGAGAAAGTTGAAAATATTGATGTTAGGGTGATTAGAGAGTTAGGAAGTAGAATGGGGAGAAGTGTGGGGGAATTCAATAAATCATGGAGTAAAGGGTACGGAGAACGGGACTGTGAAGGACAGATAGGGGGTTGTCAATAAAGGTCTTTTAATATAATTTAATTTTATTTAAAACTATCAATAATAATATACAATAAGTATCAATACCAATAATAACAGAATAAAAGTATCACAGAGATCAAATAAAAATCAGATGTACACACACCTTGCACATAACTTTAAAAATCAAATTGAAGGAACTGTAAAAACACGTGTTATGGGAGGTTTAGGTCGTGGTAGAGATGTAGCATAGAACTATTTGAAACGCAGTTTTGGTCTATTTTCTCCCATAATAGGAAATTAATTTAAAAGGGAAGTAGAAAGAGAAGAAGATGGACAAGTAAGATACAATGTAAAATACTGAAGATATTTCACCAACGATTAAATCGCAAGGAACGTCAAGAAAAGGGGGAGTTTTAGGAGAAAAGCTAGAGTTTTGAAATTTAGGAGCGTTTTTACAAACGTTAATTCGCTAAAAGAACACCAGGAAGGAAACTTAGTGGTCATTCACTAGTGATTAAGCCGCCAGAAAGCAGGAAATTTCCTTTGGGCCAAACGTTTAAAGCGCTGTAAGTTCCCCACATAGATATTGACTCGCTAGGTCAATATCAATATGACAATAGAAAACCTGGAGAAGATATCCACTTCACTGCTCTAAACAAAACATTACCACACATATACGATAGTGGCTTGACATAAATCTATCACTCGATAGATGACGTGACGTGACAACGAACGCCATATTGGTTTTGGCATTTGTCATCCAACACATGACGTTTGTCGAAATCTGAAGCAAAAGGAACAATTAGTTTCGTTTTTACAGCCGTCACAAGCAAGCAACTTTTGTGTTTTGTGAAAAATGGAAAAAGTCGAATATCGTTCAGTGACTAAGCTCCTTCATAAGAACGGGAAAACAATGCAGAAATCAAACCTGAACAGGATGCTATTTATGGTGAGTCTGCCCCGTCGGCAGCAATAGTTAGATTTTGGAAAGCTGAATTTCTTCGTGGTCGTACGCGCGTTTTTAATAATGACCACGCATGGCCCTCGAATATCGTCACTACACCAGAAATCGTCAACAAAATCCATGATGGTTATAGCAAACCGTCGGATCCAAATCCTGTTAACGAATCCAAATCAATGGGCTAACAGAGGCTGCAATCATATCAACTGAGAGTATACCCGCTATCATACACTAACATTTCGATATGCAAAACCTATCCGCACAACGAGTGCCGCGTTTACTCAGTGTAGACCAAAACCGCACATGTGTGATGAATTTGGAGAAGCTTCTGGCGTGATCTGAAGGATTTTTTTCATCGATACGTCACTGCTGATGAAACGTGGGTCCATTACTACACACCGAAGACGAAACAACAGTCAAAGCAATGGAGAAAAAATGGCGAAGGCCTACCGAAGAAGGCAAATGCAACCCGATTGGCCGGTAGGGTGATACAACTGTTTTTTGGGATGCGAAAGGCACGACTCTTATTGATGGCACGACAAAGGGTAAAATGAGATGCGCCTATTACTGGCTAGCATTAAAGGACCGTTTCGACGCCGAATTGAACAAATAGTACCAAACATGCTTTCGGGGCGTAGTATTCATCCTCCAAATAATTCAACCTGTTAGAAAGCTAAGTGTAAATATAACATGTTGCTAGGGATATCGAGGAGTACGACAGCCGTGGCTTACATCCTCGGGATACTCCTGTTAGCAGAACTAAAATGTTAACATATTATGTCTAATAGAGCCATCCAGGAGTATATAATCCGTGGATTGCATCATCTGGATGTTTTCTGTTTGTAGATAAGCGTTTTATCCTCAATTATGGGATCCCTGACAAATGGTTTATACAGTATATATCTGACATGAAATATAAATGAAATCTGATTTTTACACTTAAAAATGTGATGGTGCAATGCCTGAGAGTCTACAGGTTTGAAGAACTTGCAGGCTCCAGACATTACCTGTTTACTGCGTAAACATCCAGACAGGGACATGCACATACAGACAATTTTTTAAGAATTACATCTTTGGCTAATTTATCTCCAAAACGTGCTTTTCAATCCAGCTCTTGAGATCAAATATTTTTATTACTTCTAGTTTATTCATACACCTACAAGTACTATGTACATATAATTTTGCATCTGACCAATAAGAATTACCTAACTGGAAAACTCCTAAACTAAATATTTTAAAATTACAAAATAACAACAAATTTGATAATTATAATTTATTAATGTCATTTATAATAGTCAAAACTTTTATAAAACTTCGAATGTAAACTTAAGTCAGTTTAGGACGAGTAACCCGATGCGCTAATTTGGTAGAGACCAGCTTTTTGTTTTTTTCTTAACAAAACTGTAAAAGACTTTGATAAATGAAGGGCCACACGTATATATTTTTTAAATTATGAATAATAAATTTTCAAATAAATATTATCATGCCCATTATTATTCGTAGAATATTCGATCTACCAGGATGTGATCGAATTATGTAACCAGCAAATGCGTGATACCATATTGGGCAGTTCTTAATTTTATAAAAAGAAAGTGACTGCAAAAACAAAGTCATTCATCACGTTTCCGTAGCTTCCACGTATTGCGAACACCTCAAAAATGGATCACAAAAAGTTGCATGTCATCGCAAAGAACTAAAGATACATTATATATTATATTAAGTCGGCTACAACTGGAAAATGTCGGACTCTTATTTAAAAGACGATATCTGAGAAAAGTACAGTGCGCCAGTTTGGCAATGCCGTGCAAATATAATTAGTGCTCCCAGGGAGAACATTTAATTTATTTGAAACATTTAATTTATTATGAAATTAAATCAGGTGCATCTGATTCAAGCGGAATTTATATATGATAAATGTTAAAATTTTTATTTTATATGACCCTTTCCGTAAAATTCTTATGCTTCAGCTTTTAAACACGCTCAGAGTTATTTTTATTTGTATTTCAAAACAAATTGACAGATAGCCCATTTTGTGAGTGAACACTTAATTTATAATCAAACATTTTAGTGAAATATTATATGATATTATATAACAATAAATGTGAATGCACGGAAAATAGTATAGAATGCAATTTTCCTAAATTCGTTTTAATAGAGAAACCAAGCAACGCATAGATAACGCATTTTGATGAGCAATGTATTGATAAGCCATGCATTGATAACGTGGTGCTAGTTAGGAAACAACCAATAGACGTAAAACTTTGTAAATGAGGTTCGCGAAATTAGTTGTTCTATTTACTGAGTGCTAAACAGAACTCTGGACAGAAGATAACTAAGCTAATGAGTGGTTTATTACAATGGAAAATGCACAGTAAAGAAACGCAAGGATATTTTCTTGTATTGGAGTCATATTGGATTTTGTAGGGAAGCGCTCAATCATTTAGATTGAGAAACAACCTCATCCGTATATAAACTCATAGTAAGTGACAAGTTGTATATATTCGTACTAGTCGGAAACTAAGCAACAATCAACGGTTTGATGGTTCCAAAATAAAGCGCATCCAACAAAATATTGTTGTTTACGAAGCACATTCAAGCAGATGATTGATTGCTGCTTCGATTATACAGAACATCTCGCAGCAATGTGCAGAATCAGAAGATCATAAAATTGCTTCTTCTCAGTTAATTCCACATAAAAGGAGCTACACAACAGTGTTTCAGACGCATTTAGGATTTTGCTCTGATCGTTTATAATTCACCATTAAGTGATTTCTTGACGAGCGAGCTAACATATTTAAGCAAATGATTGATTACCGTTTTGTTTGGGTTGAACATCTCGAAACCATGTGCGGGATCAAAATGGTTAATGACGAATAGTATGCAACAATAGATAAAATCATCGATGAAATCAGGAAAACCAACTAGAAACGTCACATCATTCTTCAGCATGACAAAGACAGCCCTCACACAGCACGTTTAACAATTGACGATTTGACGGACTACAACATTGAATAATTAGTTGCTCACCATTGTTCACATTTACCCGGAAAAGTTATTGCGAAAAGCTGTATAAATGCAGAAGACGGCCAAAAAGTACAAAAATCTTTAGAACAAAAACAAAATTATGCGCAAAAAAGGAAACGATTTGTGCAAAAATCTAGGCGCAGCCACACGCACGCATAACTTGGAAGAAATATGTCTTCCATTTTTACTCTTTAAATTTCCAATAATAAATAATAATTAATAGATGAACTTTTATAGGTTTAAATAATTAATAGATCAACTTCTTCTAATGTTAGCTCAGAAGTACTGGACCATTAGATATTTATTATAACGCATTTTACACTCATAAAATTACACACTTACATCAGGTATTACGAAAAATGTTATATTTATAACATCATATGTGTCTCCTCAGCGTCACTATATCATATAAAGTTTTATAAATGGCATTATTTAGTCGTTAAAACATCACTGAGATAGATACCCAATACTGTTATAATCCATCAACAATCCATTTGGTTTTGAGTTATATGTCTTTCGCATCGATTACGGTACAGATTATGTTCTCACGCACAAACATACGTACACTCACCCGCGGGAACATCTCAAGTCAATGCGTTTATCTTTCTATGTTTTATGACGACTAAAAATGCAGTAAAAAAGACCACCTTGCTTTATGATCACATAACTTCTTCCATAATTAATTAGTATCATCGATTGGTTTATAACGATTGTAAGAATGACAGTATTTAGTAAAATTTTAAATGCCGCACTCCATTTGTTACATTCTTTGCAAATAGCAATTTCTCGTTTATTTAACACGATCCCGATTAAAATGCTATTACATTTAACCAGTGGCGTAACTATACCGTTCGAGGCCCGTGGCAAATTCATCGGATGGGCCCCCTCCCCCCAATATAAAGAAG
>WYDF02322173.1:0-14369 GCA_009867245.2 Adranes taylori
CTTCTTTATCAGGCGTGACCTAGACCTAAGTCTTAGAATCCGAATGATACGCTGCTACGTATTCCCCATCCTCCTGTTCATTATTAAGTTACCATAAAATCTTGAATGATAGATCATTTTCTTTGCAATATTCTTCTACCTCTGTATAAAATGACGACAAAACCAGTCTTCAAAAATGTCTTAAGTCATCCATGCTTTTTGATTGGATTTCCAAATCACAGGTAGCGCTGATTTGGAAATACTCTTTAAGGCCTTTGGGTTTTCGCTATGTAAAAATCTTAGCGTATATTTAGACACCTTAACATACGACAATAAATTTTTTCTTGTTGGGTTATAACCGATCTGGCATTTTTTCCAATATATTCCAGTTTTGTCCACATTAAAAAGGTGTTAGGGCAGGTAATCCTTATAAATTGCTGGTAGACTTTTGATAAAATTCGTAGCACCATCTGTATCTGCACTGTCAGCCTCACGTGTTACTTTGATGTTGTGTAGTTATTACGGGCTTTAACGTTTTGAAACCATCAGGGGCTTGCAGTGAATGTATGAGTATCAGCATTTTTATCATTTTTGCACTTTATGTCTTTATAAAGACTCAAGGTTTTCTCTGGTATGAGCATAAGGCTTATTGGTAGATGTTGTTGCTGTATATCTTCTATCTACATAGCCAATAATTTTTCCATTACTTCTATTAATATTCCTCTATTCTTGGCAATTGTTGTAGATTGCATTATTACGGATTCTTTTAGATGATACACTATTCCAACTTTATCGAGAATAATTGTTCTAA
This sequence comes from Adranes taylori, assembly GCA_009867245.2. Classification (NCBI taxonomy): domain Eukaryota; kingdom Metazoa; phylum Arthropoda; class Insecta; order Coleoptera; family Staphylinidae; genus Adranes; species Adranes taylori. Next base: position 791 of record WYDF02322173.1, read on the forward strand.
TCATAGAATGAGACTTTTCCTTTTTTTTTCACACAAAAAATGTTACGGCCCGTGTAACAGTAAACAAATGTATGTGGTCCGACGGAAAAAGAGGTTGAGTATAGCTGTTCTAGAACAACAAACAGATAGCGGTCTAGAAATGTTTGTGAGACCTTTAGTTTCATATTGTCTTCCAAAGTTAAATGATCATTTAAAGTCTGAAAATATTGATTGCATTTAAATATAGAGCTTTTGAAAAATGATCTATCAAAGTTCAACTTTCTGTTTATTATAATCTTGATTAATATTTTTATTTGTAGCAGAATAATGTCAAATCGTGTTAGAGAGTACTGAATATACGTATTAGGTCTCAGTTTAATGATTAAATCGCAATAAAAACAAGGTGTTTACTCTATAATTGCTCCATATGCATACACATTTGTGCTTCTATAGGGTTCGAGGGAAGTTTTATTACCAACTTCAAGTCGGTGTATCTATCTGTCAGAGTGTAAATGACAATGTGTTAAAAATTTGACAATGACATTTCATTTTATTTTAATGACATTTCGCATCATTTTCAGTTTCTTAATCATGGAATTGAACTATAACAGTCTGATTGCGCTCAATTTGGCTCGAAATTCACAACGAGCTATCGTTCATGAACTGCAACATTTGAAAGTGAACCAAATGTTTGTGTATCGCACTATATTGCGTTACAACGATATCGGCAGCGTTGTAGATCGGCACGGTCGTTGCAATCGATCGCTGTGATACGGTTGAAAAAGATCAGCAAAGAAATTGTGCGAAAAGTGAACTTCAATTGAGGCCATACAACATGTCAAAAGTTATCTTGACAACCAGCACCGTAAGCGTAAGTATGACTGATAGAAAGACAAAGACAGCATAAGCTAGAAAGACAAAGTAGCTAGAAGTAGCTGGCACACAAGTGACGAGTTCCCAAACATCATTTTTTGGACGAAAAAACTTTCATCATTCAGCCAATAATAAACAATCAAAACGGTCGCATTTGGTTAAATGGAAAGTCAAGCGATAATTTGAACATTCGTGTGGTGACCAGATCACAAAAATTTCATGGTATGGGCCTCAGTGTCTGCCAAATATTGCTCTCCGCTGGTTCTCGTCGATCGTGACTTAACGGTAAATGCAACTGAGTACTGAGAAAAGGTCATGGGATGTGTATTGCTGCCGTGGGTGAGTAAACAATTCACACTTCATTTTCAAGAAACAATGGCTTGTGAATTCACGCGATGTGAATTTAATGGATTTCTCCGTTTGGACTATGTTAGAGGCCAGCTTGTCGACTAAAAGGTTTGTGAATGTGGACGCATTGAAAGCGGCTCTTTGTACAGAATTTTCAAAGATTCCACAAAGGTACACGCGTTCATTCCCAGACTGCAGGACTTAATCAAAGTAAAAGGATACTACATCAAACAATGAGCTGAGATTCATAGATTATTTTCAATTTGTGCGAATTTTGAATAAAAATTTCGAAAAATGTAGAAGATATAGCGTTTCGAATCAGTAACAGAACTTCCCTCAGACCATGTATTGTGCCTCTGTTGGAATTATTTATAAACCGAATTTTGAGGTAATTTTGAATTGATTGAAAGAAAAACATATTCTACTCATCTAGTCTGTCCCTAAGTTTGACGTCGTATAAGATACTGTTAAAATGCTTTCCGAAAAATTCTGCAACACCAATATAATAAATTTCAGAGGATCATTTAATATATAAAAGAAAATAATTAAATAGACAGGATCATTGTGAAAAAAAAATGAAACACTTAGTTTTTCTAAGCATGTTTATAGACAATTTTTTTATGGCAATAACATAGGATTTCAAAATTTACCACAGAATACAGAGCAGGGCTTGAAGTGTTTTTATGGCCACAAACTAAAATTAAAATTTTGTTTTTTACGTAGGTCTTAATATACAAATTAAAACGATAGTCTTAACTTGCACTATCTTTTCGTTTTGGAATTATAACCCATCAAAGTGTCTTGACGTGCATAAAAGAAACAATTCATAAAATACTTTTAACACGGTTTCACTCACTAAAAATGCCATAAATTAGTAACATTATGGTCTATCAATTTATCAACTTGTATTTATTGGTAATTTTTTTCTGGCAGTTAGTAAATACAAACTAATCTATCCGGGAATAAACGGAAACTAATCTCACATAACCTAACCCTAACATAACTAAACTAACACTAACGAAAGGTTAGGGTTAGATTTATGTTAAGATTAGATCAGAGTTATGTTAGAGTATTAGAGTTACGTTAGGTAACCCTGTCTAATCCATAATATAATTCTAACCCTAACCTTAGGTTAGGTTGAGGTTAAAGTTATATTATGGTTAAGTTAGTTATGTTAGGTTATGCCAGATTAGTTTTCATTTAGTTTATGTTAGGTTAATTTGTATTTACTAATTGTAAATTGATTGTGCATAAAAATTGTATGGCCCCAAAATATTTTACTGCGATGAGACACTCCTAATTTAACGCAATGTTACAATTAATTTATTTTTCTGTTTTGTTATCAGATGTTGGCATTACGAATCATATATGAATAGTATCATGTTTTATCTACATATTAATAACTATTCGAATCAAATAATCTGTAAATTTTATCGTTTATAATTTATTTGATAGTTATAGTAATTTATTAAATAAACCAAGAAAAAACATTATTTATTAAAGTTTAATGTTTTACAACAAATGTTTATACATTACAGTTATAATATTAAGCATTTTTAGTGAGTGATATTGTGTTAAAGGCGTTTTATGAATGATTTCGGCATGAGACAATTTGAGGAGCTATATCTCCAAAGCGGAAAGATTGTGTAATATTTTACAGTTTTAACAAGTTTTTAAATTTTATAACTGGGAATATAGTAAATTTCAATTCGCATTATTAATACCAAAAATATTAATGATTAGTCGTTTTGCACACTCTCTAATGCACATAAGTATTATGTTATAATAGCAGTGAAGCATGATTCACTGCGGTTTAACAAAACGCTGATGCAACAAAATAAAACTTATGTATCCGAATTACATCCTTTGCTTTTCCTATTTTTAGCGCTGGTTTTGTTTAACTGGGCACTATTTGGCTTAGCTATTTTTGGCCTTGCCTTAGTTTTTGATCCGTTGGGATCTTCATCATTGAGTCGTACACCTTGGGCTTCACCAGCGGTTGAACGTAGCAATTGTGGACCACCACCACGACGAAAAAGACGTTTACAGAATGATTGTGAGACAGCGATGGCTACAACTGATGCCGCTTTCGGTTTAGAATGTTTCGAAGAGGATGATTCGGATGAAAATGGCGATGGAGAAGAATTTGAGACAGGTGAAGGTAGCGAATATATGAGAGAAAATAGGAAATTGAAAACTGACGCCATTGATATTGATGGTGAGACTAGTTGGACGAGAGAGTCGATGATTAGTCGACATGATCGTAAGGTTACATCATTGTGGCAAAAAAGATTTAGATGGTTATTTTGTTGGGTAAGTCTTTATGAATAACTGCATTCAAAACATTAGAGGTTTGTATTTTATTTAAAATATGATTGTGATTTAAAACTTAATTTTTGCGGTGAACGTATTTAAATGTACTTAATCAGGAAATCCAATCGAGAATATGAGCTCTTACACAGCACAGCACACAAATGTTTTTCCTTTCATCATTTTTGTGAAAACACAAAAGTAACCCTTGTACTAAATTGAAATTTAGTACATTTTAAATTGGTTGTGTTTCGGTTACTGCTCACTATGTTATAAAAAGCAAACAATTCTAGTAATTTTTATTAGTTTATCTTCTAAACTATGAAAAGACTATGAAAGTTAAGTTACAATGTAGTTTGCGAACGAAAATTTTCCATTATTTATTAGTGCCATAATTATTATCAGGCTTTTGTATTATCTAATATTATTCTTTATTAGGTGCGTTCAGATGAGTATGGCCATGAAGCATTTGCTCAAGTCGCGTCGCTCTTGAGTTCACTTTTTCGTAATACGGATCTTGTTCCGAGTGACATCATTGCTGGCTGTGTTCTACTTCGCGTTCGGCAAAAACGCGAAACGCGAGCAACAAGACGCCTTCAGATGTTACAGATGTTTGATGATGAAGAACCAAAATATACAATTGGTAAGTAAGTATACTATACAGTACAGTGTCATCAGCTTCAATTACTACAGCGGTTTTTTGTGGATGAAATGTTTTTGTGGATCTTATATTGAATCCTATTTTCTTTTCTACGGATTTAAGGAATCTTATCTATTGTCTCGTACCGAAAATAACGAGCTTTAAATGTCGTGTTGACCCCGAATCTATACACAGAAGAAGTAACGAGTGGAAGTTACATAATTTCAAATAAGGATATATACAGAACATAATCATGGGGACAATTATGCACTCGGAAACAGAAGGTTACATCATACTTTACAAAAATGCACGAACCTACTTTGAATAGAATTATACATGGCTTTCATGAATATGCCCTGTAGTAAACGTGGCTGTGCCCGTCTCATTATCCAAGGCTATGGATTCTCATTTCCTTTGTTAACAATAACACGTGGTTTACTATGAACATGATTTACAAAGTATTCATTACTTAGATTCAATGACATTCCACAGGCTCTAGAATGCGAATATATTGAAAATATTGTTTTACAATTTTAGGCTTGGCATAGAAGAAACATATGAAGCGTTAACGTGGTTTAGGAGAATGTACATAGAGGCCCTCACTATATATCAAATGACATTATCAAAAGCTATAAACTTATAGTGTTTCATCTCCAGACAATGTAAGGAGCTAGATCCGAACTCTATTAAAAGTGTTTGTTGTTCGTTGATTAGATTTAACCTAGAGTACTGTAGGCAACTTTGGTCTCCCTATTATGAGTGCTATAAACTTCAACTTGAAAGGGTCCAAAATATCTTTTACGAATGTATGCACATAGAGTGGGTAATGCATTCACTAACCATGAATACACACATATCACTGATAAATCTATCCACTCTGAAATTAAGGAGAAAAGTAGCAGATGTTTGTTACATCTGAATAATTCTGTACGGTGTAGTTATTTGTCCTAAGTTGCTGAATGCAATCAACTGGAATGTATCGCAGAGAAGACTGCGATACAATCCATGACTGCGATGCATTACGTCTGCGATACATTCCAAAGGCTCCTCTTTGCCGGGTATCAATTCCTTCAAATTAAATACTGAACAATCATTTTGAGCTTCAAGAATGCATCGTATGTGAGAGTGGGTGTTTAGTTCTGTCCACTAGCCTTTTTTTTATTGGCTATAAAGTCTGCTGTCATATACTTTTGTACCTTTATTCACCTAATGCTATTTGTACCTGTTTCTATTTTTTTTTCATTGTAATTCTTCAGTTGTTCAGTTTATTTTTGTACTTTTATTTATAATCTGTACTTATTTATAATATGCACTTTTATTTATAATCTCTAAGTATTCTATAACTTATCAAAGTATTCTAAATGGAGATTTTCCGTAAATAAATAAATAAATGATGAAAATTGCCCAATTATTGTAATTATTTTAATTTACCTGTAACTATAATTTTAATTATTGCATTACGCATAAAATGTGTATTATGTTGGATGAAAAACTGTACATTTGGCAAACAAATTACTATTACAATTTTGAATGTTTATTTCAAATTGATTTCAGATTTGGATCGAATATTTTTGTTAGCGCCGAAATGGATGAATTTGGAGCATGCCAGACACTTTTTGCGTTTATCGATGGCTGCATACGGTTGGCCATTCGTCATGTATCGCTACTGCGTTACCGGAATGTTTCGTCTAATGACACAAGTATCATGTTGTGCGTGTTTTCGTAATAAAACGCCAATTGTCATCGATGATAATTGTTGTTTGTGTAATTTAGCCGGCGTCAAGTACATATCACGAATTCCGGAAAAAGATATTTTGTTTGCATCGTTCAGGAATCACGTTTTTGAAGTAAGTTTTGGTAGTTAATGATACTCCTAATAAGCTCTGACCTTCGGATGGATGTAATTATGGATATTTATAATTTTTAAATTAATATCAATTCTGTAATCTACGTGGCGTATAAATATACAGTTTGATGTGAAATATTGCTTTAAAATTTCAGCTACCATTCTGTGTGATCGCAGACCACAAAACCTCCAATATTGTAGTAGCTATACGTGGATCAATATCACTACGTGATATGTTTACAGATATGACAGCGACATCTGACAAATTTGTTGCAGAAGGCCTACCTGCAGATACCATGGCGCATAAGGTAATTTAAAATTGATGTTACACAATATCGATTTAAAGTATTGTATTTCAAGGGCCATAAGACAAATCAGTCGGGAATTACCGACTTCTCTAAGGCCTTTGATGGAGTTAACTAGAAGGAAACTCCTAAACAAAATGGATGTATTCTACTTTTTTATTCTACTCAAAATTTTCTCAAAGGTAGCTTTCAGTTTAATAAATTTGGTAGTTCCCTATCTAATCCAATTAATCTTTATGATATTAATGATATTGCAAAATGTTTCATTAAGGCTAACCGTATTGTACTACAATTTGAACTAAACAATTTAACGAACTGGCTAGAAACGATGTCTCAATTTAAATATGTGTGGCCTTCAAATTTTCATAATTCTTCGTGAGCGACGCTTTCCTGAAATTTGCGAATTCAATCGTAAAAGTTAGAAAACTTAGGGTTTGTCTCCAGACAGTGCCAAAAGATGGATAAAACATCCTATAAGAACTGTGTACATAAGATTTGATTTGGAATATTGTACCCAAGTTTGGTCACTTTGTTATGAGTGTCACAAATTTTAATTAGCAAGACTCCAAGTTATTGTGCTCGTAGAGTAAATATTGTTTTTGCCAACCATGAATACAAGCATATTAGAAAATAGTTAAATTTATTTCCTATAGGTACCCTGAGTTGTTGAATAAAGTTAAATGAAATGAACCACAAAGAAATCTGAGGAACTTTAATACATTTCATATAGACCACCACTCCAGTAATTATGATATTGATATTTATTTATTTACGGGCTGTACATTTAAAATGTTTGTGCATATGTATTCTGCATATATAATTCTGTATGCTGACAATTCTGTTTGCGTACCGTCACTAATCTTAGTGCCAAGGTTCGAGATTTTATTAATATCTTATTCAAATCTCAACTGAGGAGTCATATTTTCCTATTCCGCTATGTTATATAAAATGACATTTGATTCTCGTCTTTGACGGTCAGATGTTTCATTTATTATCTGTTCTTGAGATGAGGTTTTAATTTCACCCAGTTCGTTTTCCAAATCTATAATTCCATCTAGCACAGTTTGATTTATTTTGAGCTGACCTTCAAATTTTTTAGCAAATCATTATATTTTAATTCCATGGAAATTAATTTGTCTATTACCTCATTAATAGTATAGTTGTTATTAGTATGTGCATCTGATATCATAACATTATTTGTTAGCTAATTATTAATGATAGATGCGCCATTCCGTTTATTATTAGTACAGCGTTTACACGTCCATGTCATTTGATTTTACTGTAGGTTTTAATTTCGCATATAGTAAGACCAGAGCAATTTGAATGATACCATTTATTGCAGTTGTCCCATACAGCGAATAGATTAACTCCTTTTCCCGACCTCTTTTTCGTATTCTCCACACATCCATTTTGTACTTGACTTATTTTAGACAATGGTCTCTTTGCCAGAATTTGGTCTTTAGGTTTAAAACAAAAAACTCAGAATGACAGCGGTGTTCTTAATTATGATGTCAGTGACCTCTGAGATGTTTTATGTTTTAACTTTTTAACCTTCCGTTAGTGGCGTATGGTCTCTGAGACAGGTCGGGTATAAAATGTCGCGTAGTATTATCTAGTTTCGCAAGTCTGTCTCTCGAGTATGCAATTCCAATGATACGTTCATCGCGTCAGTGTGTTTCGCGTTAAGTTAGTAACCGGCCTCTCACATCGACGTGACTATTTGCGCTATATTTTCACTAGTGAGAAAACTTTATACAAAAGTGCAAATATGGCATTTTACGAAAAAGAACAAGAACGTCTTAAGCAGCTGTATAGTTACAGATGTAGAGTTATCAGATAATGATGTCTGTGATGAATCTGACTATGAATCCGATCACGAAGATATATCGGATCATGAGACCGAAACCCAACAAGAAATTTCTGATTTGGACGAGGAAGACAATAACTGTCCATCACAGCATTTTAGAGGTACATACTATCTTTCAATATTAAAGTAAGTATAGATATGTTGAATTATTTGTTAATCATTAGGTATAGATGGAACTGTTTGGAAGAACAAATCGTAAAGTAAAACAACGTTTGCACAAGATCGCACGTGCGCAAAATCACTTCCTGGACCAAAATTAGCAACTAGATTTTTGACAAAAGACATATTTAATTACTTCATAAACGATGAAATAATTAGTTTAATTCTAGATTCAACTAATGAGTTTATTGAGTTCAATAAAATCAAACAACAGAGATAGAGCTACCTTACCTACGAATCCAGTAGAACCTCTCTTTTTTTTGGGTTATTATATTTAATTCGACTCACTGGTTCAAATAAAACAAATGCTACAGATTTGTGGAACAGAAAAGGTTATGGTGTAGAAATGCTATACCTTGCAATGTCTCTGCAAAGGCTTAGTTTTCTGTTCCGATGTCTCAGATTTGATGACAAAAGTACGCAGTGAACATAGAAAAACGGACAAACTTGCTCCTATACGCACCTTATTTGATATATTTGTTGCAAATTGTACAAATGGTTATTGCTTGTCGGAATATGTAACAATCGATGAAATGTTACTCGCATTTCGAGGCGTAGTTTCAGACAATATATCCCATCAAAGCCAAAGAAATATGGCATGAAATTGTGGGTTTTGCGCGATGCAAAAATGCTCTACACATCAAAACTTGAAGTAGGAATATCAACCGAATGACCCTACAAAGTCTCTAACAGTCCAAAGATGTAGCCCTTAGATTGTACGATCATATTTCGGGCTTCAATCGTAACCTAACTATGGACAACTGGTTCACTTCAGTTCCTCTTGTAAAAACGTTACTGACGGACTATAAAATTAGTACTATAATTGCTCCAGTACCAGTCGAAACTGACCAATGGTATTATTTTTTTTTCTTTTTGTGTATTACTGGGCTCAACTCCCAAGTTATTTATGTGGCAAATAATCCAGATACAGAATAACCTCAGAAACTTTTTTGAGACAACTAGCTGATGGATTGATCAGGCCTCATATGAAGATGCGTACTTTCATGACTAAGCTTCCTTGGAGCTTTAAGGCGCGTTTGCAAGACTTTTGCAATCCTCCACAACCAGTTAATGAAAAACTTCATGAACCGGTGTTAATGAACCCGTTAATGAACTCGTGTTAGAGCAAGATGGTATGCTTATTACGACTGAAAAAAATAGGAAAACGCGATATTCTTGTTTTATGTGCAATACATTTATTAGTTTAGAGCATGCTATGTTGTCAAAATACCATTTAGGGATGTTGGAGGTAGTTTTAAATAATATTTGTTTACTTTTTAATAAGATTATTTTTGTTAAATCATTTGTTTTTATTTTGCTCAGAAGTAATTGTTGATTTTGTAATAAATGTAAGCTAATTTGTAAATATTTCCTATCTATAAGCAACAAATACTCAATAAATAAACTTAATAATTTTGTTTTATTTGTCTCAAAATATAGTACATTCTCTTTCGATATAAAGAAATTTTTTGAAAAATGTCAATTTAGTAAAAGAAAAACTGGTCTGTGAGACCGACGCGACCAATGTTTATACAGAATTTGGCGAGACTAGTTGTAGGTTAAATATTGTAGACAGGACAAGATTTATTTAATCAATGAATAAATGTGATACTTATTTCAATTGATAGCACTATTCTGTTTTTATGAGATACATAATACCACTGTTTTTGACCATCGCGAAAACGATGCATATACGGCACATACAGACCTGATACAAATTATCATTTGCTTAGTTCTGAACATGATTAATACTTTCAGATTAAATACTGAATCAATTCTTTCAGAGATTCAAAGACAAATCGTACGCTAGCGTATGCTTGTTATACATGAAGTGATAACATGAAATCATAACAGGAAATGATTATTTTCTATTTGCTTACTCTTATTTTACTGTCGTTCAATTATATTATTATTTTATTTTCTCTATTATTTTTATTTTACTTTGTTTCGTTGATTGAATGATTACTTGTTGGTAGTATTTAACATCTGACTTTAATCTGGCATTGTATCTCTGTCAGGTTAAACTTTATTACTGTTTACTTCTTTGCTATTGCTATTTTTCTCTAGTTTATAGTTTTTATGTTGTAATATTCCGTGCATTATGTATTATACCTTTTCATATAGTAATGAAATGGAGAAATGGACATATGGTTCCGAAATTAACCTCAACATTATATTGACACGTGTTGAAAATTTCGTCACAATACAACAAGTGGTTTAGTCAGAGTGATTTTTTAAAGTTAGTAAGGCGTTGAGAAACATAGAATTGAATCGAACGATAATTTTTTAGAATTTTCGATGATGTTTATCACAACAACAATGTCTTGCCGAGTTGGTTGCTGTTTTTGGTAATGAAGCATCACATCAATCGACAATTTCCCGCTGCTACTCTGAATTCAAACGTGGACGCACAAATTTCAGCGATGATCCTAGACTAGGTCCACCAAAATCAGCGGTCACCCAGGAAAACGTTAATGCTGTGCACGAGATGATTAATGAAGATCGTTATGTAATTTACCGGGAGATCGAGAGCTCCATGGGCTTTTCTAAGACCTTAATCCAAAAGATTTTACATGATGAGTTGGGCGTGAAAAATTGGATCCACCATCTATTCACCGAGGAACAAATGGCGACTCGTGTCAGTTGGTGCCGAAGAACTCTGAATCGTTTCAACAGGGGCCGCTCCAAAAATGTGTACAGGATCGTCATTGGTGACGAGTGTTCGATTTATTCTTATTAACCCGGGAATAAACGTGAGTCTACTGTTTGGGTGTTTCAAGGTGAGGAGAACCCAACCAAAGTTATCCGTTCCCGCAGTGTGTTGAAAAACATGGTCGCAACTTTTGTATCAAAATTCGGACATTTGGCTACAATTCCTTTACAAAATCTAAGGACGGTTACTGCTGATTAATACACAACCGTTTGTTTACGAGAAATCATTTATGAGGTGCAAAAAAACAACTCACAGCATCGGATCATCCTTCACCATGACAATGTGAGTGCTCACACTGCTCGATAAACATTTGGGTTTTTATAGCAACAAAACATCGAATTGCTTGATCATCCTCCGTACAGCCCGGACTTAAGTCCCAACGATTTTCTTACATTTCGCGCCATCAATAAGCACTGTGTGCACAACAACGATTTCAATCATCTGAAGATGCAGTTCTTAAACGACTCTATAATCGTCTCTTGTTTCACGGCTTCTCATGAAACTTTCACAAACTTCTGAAGCCCTTCGCCGTCTCAATCGTCCTGGTACTGTGACATTGTGATTTGGCTATAACATTTTTGTCTCGCCTAAAATTTTCGAATGGTTTCTTGTTACATTCAAGGGTTGTAACTGCATTCATTTCTTCCAGGAGCTTCTTCATTGATTTTGTTCTATGCTCTCTGGATTTATTCCACACTAGAATTGCAGTTTTTAAAAATATGCACTTAACTGTTTTGCCCATATCTTTTGTATCGATATTTTTATTCTTATTGCACCAATTTAGTTTTTTTCTTGAGCATGAATTACAATCCCACCAGTAATTTTATCAGTTTTACTTTTTAAATATTAACGTGTGCAGTAGTTTTTTTCTGATCTCAGAATTTTCCGTTAAAATGTTTCATTTTCTGGATATTTTGGTAAGTTTTAATTTTGAAATATAATTTTTGAGGTTTAGTTTTTGTTGAAAAATTAAATAGCGAACACAAACCAGTTCTGACATTTTTGTTCTACTGCACTGTAAAAGTGAAAACGATTTTGTTCTTTAATTTTGTGGGAGGTAAAAAGCAAAATTGTAAAGGTTTTATTGAATGGAACCATGTGGTTGTCTCAGGATATTTGTCATAAATGAAAAACAAGGAATTAGAACTATTTATACCTGGTATAATATCAGCTGCAACTTGCTTTCTTGCCAAGTTCAGTTTCTTCTTTTGTTCTTACTAAGCGTTCCTGACATTGTGATGCTTTTAAAGTAATTAATATATTTCAACGATTTTTTAGGGTATGAAAATTGGTGCAGAGTTTGTTGAACGCCGTTTAAAAAAAGTTGGAATTTTAGATAATGCTTTAGACCAGTATCCCCATTACGGACTGATATTGACTGGTCATAGTTTGGGCGCTGGAGTTGCTTCCTTGCTTGCGCTGAAAATTAGGCCAAAATATCCGGATCTGAAAGTATATGCATTTTCAACGCCAGGTAATATGTTTAATAATTTTTTTTACTTTAATACTTTAATTACGTTAATTCAATTTCAAAGTAGTAGTGTATATAGCTCAAATAATTATAAATAAATATCTAGGTACGATATGGAAAGAATTATTTTTGTGACTACAAAAGAAAAGTGACGGAACCTTACTGTTTGTATTTTAAATCTAAGAAGCACTTCATGAACTCAAGTCGATATCGGTTGTTTTGAACCCATAATTTCTGAAAGCTACTGTGAGTTATAGAGCACACGTCAGCACGCGAGAGTTTGTTGACTATTTCCTATGGGCTACAATTACCATGCTTCATGTAGAAAAAAAATGCTATTGGAAATAGAAATAGACATAACAAAGAACCAAGCAATGTATAAAATCTGCACTTGTGGAAGAGTAATTGTTTTTGTTTATTTTTTGATTTTTTGTTATATTTTATTTTTATAATTTTTCAATTTTTGTTGTCATTTTGTTTTTTTTTATAACATATGAGTAGGGATCATCTTAGGGACAGTGGGATTAATTCAAGGATATCTTGGAGATCCGCAGGAGGTTTCTGCATGGTTTGGATTATTCGAGCTGGCGGATGTGGGAAGAGTCTGCGACGCAGTTTGCTACGATGGTACCTGGCTTTCCAATCAGAACGAAGATTTTGGTACGCTATTGGGTTGTTTTCTGCGTCCCGTCAAGTCGGATATTTAGACTGTAGGGATTTTAGATGATCTGTGATATGCTCAGCAGAGTAGTGTTCATAGGCACTCGGAAATTGAAAGTATAACTTGTGAATTTTTCGAAGTATTCTTTGTTCACAGGTAGTAAGTTTGTGTGCTTACGCGTTAGAAAGAGTAGAATATAGAATAGCTCTATAGTCTATCAATGGCCTAACATAGTTTATGTAGGTGTGATGTAGAGTTTATATATGCCAGCCTCCAAAACGTCCTCTGAGTGTGGAGATCAGGTTCACGCGTTTGTGTACTCTGGAAAGGGTGTAGTTTAGGTCCGAATTCCAGTTAAATGTTCTATTAAACCAGACACCTAGATAGCAGATTTCGTCTTTTAACGA
>WYDF02322184.1:0-14369 GCA_009867245.2 Adranes taylori
TATAAAAAAGATATTGGCTTTCATGAATTTTTTTGAAACTTAAAATTTGTTGTACAGTGGTCCTCTTTAAATTCGAGATCTGAATTTAAAAAATATTAATCCAATTTTGTCAAGAAATGTGAAATAAACGTGATTTCGAATCTGAATCTCCATTGCGTATTTTCGCGTAAACAATAAATAGAAGGGTTAAAAATAGAATGGAAAATCAGGACATTAATACTAATGAACTAATCAAATTTTGTGTTGATTTTACAAACACATATCCGATCGCTAAATATTTAACGTGTGACACACATATACATAACTTTCGGAAACGACAATTATAGAACTGAAGGGAAAACAGCCCAAGTTTCAGAAAATGATTTAGTTGGAAGGATTAAAAAAATCTTTATTGGCCTCCTTCCGAAGTTACTTAAACCAATTTAGAATTTTAATGGAATCACACAAAAATTAGAATAGCCACCTGGAACGCTAACGGTGTAAAACATCGGATGGATGAACTTAAAAATTATCTTTATGAAAAAGAAATAAGTTCCATCTTAATTAGTGAAACAAGGCTGAGTTTAAGTCAAAAAATGTCGATTACAATATTTAGTGTAATAAGAAAAGATAGAATGGCAAGTATTTGATGAGAGGTTGCTATTGTACTTAGAAACATGTATTGTTATGAAGAAATATGTATAAACGCTAGCAATATTGAATCAGTTGCAATATCTACAAAAAATTCTTCTCCAAAAATTGGAGAAGAAAAACTCAGGTTGGTGGCAGTGTACTTAAAAGCAGATGGTAATCTAGTTAAAGAACAATTAGATGAGATTTGTAAGTGTGAAAAAACAGTGATAGGAGGTGACTTGATTGCTAAACATCAGAGTGAGGATATTAGAGTAGCAAATAAAACTGGAAAAGTATTCTTTCAGTATGGAAAAAATAAAATAGGAGTAGCTATTATAGGTCCAAACTATCCGACAAAAATACCATCACGTGTAAGTGGTGACATTACTGACATTTGCATGCCTCAGTAGTGACAGCGGGAACATCATTTGCGTTATCTTCAGATTATTTTCCAGTAATATTAGATATGGATAGTATTATGATGCAGCGTAATGCTCCTCAGCCAATATTATTAGACTGGAATAAATTTAATCATGAAAGGACCAAGTATATTCCAATATCTAATAGTATAGAAACAAAGTAACAAATAGATAACGGAGTCAACCATCTAACGAAAATCATGCAAAACACTATCAAAAAGTGTAGTAAACCGGTAGTTAAAGGAAACCAGTGGAATTTCAATCAAACGGAAAACCAGCTATTTGTAGAGAAAAGTAAAGCAAATTGAAAGTTTGCACATACTCGTCACCCACATGATAAGAATAGTTTAAATAATCTACAACCAAAAGTAAATAAAATGTTTGCTTATAAGCGTACAAATGGGTGGAATGAAAGAGGGGAAAACGCTTGTATAGAAAATGATAATAGGAAGTTATGGAATTTTTTTAAAAAACTAACAACATTGGACCTATGCTGGATGATAACGGTCCAGTAGTATTTGGAGAAAAGGTAAAGGCGGAACTATGTGCTCACCATTTTCAAAATCAGTTTACTAATGAAGACATCACAACGGCAATAGTAACTCAAGCAGTGAAAGAGGCAAAGAGTAAATAATGACCACAGACCACAGAAGTAAATAATGTTATAAGGAATTTAAATCCATGAAAATCTACAGGGGACGATACTATTCAGAATATGGCATTAAAGAGTCTTCCTCAAAATGTGGTTGTTGTAATAACAGAATTACATAATAAAATATTAGTTACAAGTTATGTTCCTGGTGGATGGAAGAATGCTGTTATTGCTACAATAGAGAAAAAAAGGCAAAGATCGAGTTGTTCCGGGTAATCGTTGTCCAATCAGTTTACTTAATAATTTAGCTAAAACAATGGAAGTAATAGTCAAAAATAAAATTAAGAATTTTGCCGAGGAAAACAACATTATTCCTACACAACAACTAGGTTTTAGACATCAGCTTGCAGCAATTCAACAAGCTGCTAATTTGTAGGCAATTATACAAGAACACAGAACAAAAAGATTTACTGTTTATGCTGCCTTTATGGATGTAGAGAAAACTTGGGTAGAGAAAGCTTGGGATGTAGAGGGTTCGGCAAGACGGATTAATATTTAAAGTGTGGGCATAACTAGGTTTTGTTGCTGCTTTCTGTCAGTAACCAGAAAAACTGCTACCAGATTGTATAATATTTGGAAACAGGACATAGATTGAGCATAAAATCGAAACAAACAATCATGAATCAAGTGATTAGACCGCAATTGATTTATGGATGTGAACTTTGGATTAGAGGAACGGAAAAAGCGAAATAACCTAGTATTATAGCACAACACATTAACAAAAATTACTCCGAAGGGTTCTTGGCCCTCCGTGGTATATTAGAAATGTAGAGTTAGTGAGTGCACTTAAAGCACAAGATATGATAGCACTAGAAACAGAGCGGCGGCGTTAATTAATACAAAGGCTTAAAAAGTATCCAAAAGATGATATTCAACAATTAGCAAACAAAAAGTAAACAAGGAAAGGAGTAAGAAAATAACAAGAAAGTAAGGAGCTGAGAAGCAGTAGAGCTCACCTGTCAGCCCCAATGCAGACTTAGCGAGCACAGTACACCAAACATAACTAAATAATGGTTAAGTTGGATTAAGAAGTTAAACAGAAAAAACCTTTAAAACTAGTAACAATAACTATTTTATTAAAATATACTTTGCAATGCTCCCTTCAGCTTGCTCTTCAAATATTTCCTAAAAAAGCAGCCGAATCATTAACGTCGTTTCATAAAACATTTTATTATATCATGTGAAAATGATAAAAAGTGAAAATGATAAAAAGCAGTAACAAAGGATGGAAACAATCCTGAATTGTAAAGAAGAAACAGTTTTAGAGACTTAAAAGTTATGGAAATACTCAAAAATAGCATGTTCCACAAAATCTATTGTTTCTCCAGTGATTGTCTATCTCACTCCCTCTCTGTCACGCACTTATAAATACCACGGGTATTTATAGGTGCGAATCAGACGATCAATTTGGTTTTAGAGCCTCGAGCTCTAGACCCAGACCCCGACCCCCTAGACACAAAACCCCCTTCTGAAATTCCAAACCAAGTTACCCGCGCTATAAACAATGCACACTGTGTTTTGGCAGTATTTTAGGACATTGCTCAAGCCTCTGACTCCGTATGGCATGCTGGCCTAATTCACAAACTCCATACACTAAACATATTTCCCCCAAATTTAATAAAATAAGTCCAGTCATATCTGTCAAACCTATGTACACAAATCAAAATAAGAGACACATTATCCAGAATTATCCATCCTCAGGCCGGAGTCCCACAAGGCTCCGTCCTGACCACACTGCTGTACATAACGTACTGACTACGAGGTCCCAATCTCCAGGGACCCCTATTGCTACACCTCCCTTTATGCAGACGACACAGCATTTTGGGCCTGCAGCAAATCAACCAAAACTAATAGCAAGCACATTCAAAATTCTCTCAACTGTTTCTCAATATGGGCGCAGAAATGGCGCATCACACCCAACCCAACCAAAACTCAAGCCATCTGAATACACCACCGATATAAAACATATACATAATATAAAACATTGGATTTCCGATATAAAACAAACTCTCGCTAGGGTTAGCAAACAAACGCGCCAACCTAATCTCTGCTCTGAGAGGGCGTTTCCGGGGATGTGACCCCAAAACACTCCAGCACACTTATTTCACACCTACGTAAGACCTATTATTGATTACAGATCAATTCTTTATTCTACTGCAACCAATAATCAAGTTCACAGTCTAGTCACATGTGAACGAAGAATATTACGTAAAGTAGCATCATCGATTTCCAAGCAACATTCTGTACGAGCACTGCTCGGCCACACTCATTTCTTATCGCCTAAAACATCTTCAATCTAAATACCTCCACAGGCGCAGTGCCGAAAACAACATAATAGCCCACCAGACTATTCGGTCCCACTGGGACACATAAAACCACTGTTTTAGGTACCCAAAAATTAAATTCCCCCACTCCCTGCTCGAATTATTAGATCAATGCAAGACCCCCTAAATGATCTTCAGGAAATCTTAGAATACATCCCACTGTCTCTGGGATAACCGCTGTAGTCGAGGAGTGAAAGAGAAAGGGAGAAAAAAAACAGACAAACACAAAAGACAAAAAACGCATACAAACAATCCAATCCATCCTAGACATTGCCCAATACAAAAGAACTAACCGTGCTATGATCAAGGTTTGGCAGGTTTCCTTTGATTCTAAAGTGAATACTATAGCACAAACTGCCTGCAAGTAATCTGTCTAACACTGCACTAGCAATCCCCTCAAATCATAGACCCAGGCTGAAGAGGATGACAAATCCTAAAGCCTCTTTAATAAATTCACCAAACCTCCTATCTGAACCAATCCTCCAAAGGGAGTGGAGTTTTAGTGGATGGAAATCCCACAATATTTGATGCACGGGCATCCTTCGTCTTTTAAAGATTTCTCCACTTCCACGTAAAACAAAAAGAAAGGTGCGAGTGCACTACAGTCAAACGAGTACACATCACTTTTTAATCGTGCACGAGTACGATAGCTGCTTATTATTGTAATAGTATTAATATATACAAATTTCTCAAATTGTGAATTAAAATTGTGACATTCGTCAACAATATTTAATTGTAAGTTTCCAATTATTATTACCAGTTCAATTTCTACCTATCTTTTGCTTTATATCTCCCATTTATTCAAGAACCCTACCTCGTAAGGGGTCTCGTCTAGTAGTGCATTAACTCTATATTATTTGCCTATACCTATGTTTTTGTTTTATTATCCCATTTAGAGGCGAGGGATCTATATAACACGTAGATCTATATATTTCACTTCTAAGCCAAGTGAAGCAAAATGTGCCTCTTGCTCCACACATATTTTCTACGTATATTTGGTTTCAAATGTGTCGTTAGTTTAAGAGGGTAACGAAACATTACCATTGCTTCATACATACTTTATATACTTAGCAGTTAAAAATAAAACATATTTTATTAAGTTGTTATAAATTTCACAAAAATGAATCAAAGTTCTATTGTTTCAGACAAGATGCACACCTGCAATGTTTGCGGCAAAATCTACAAGTATCTACACGATCTCCAGCGCCACGAGTTGACAGCTCGCAGCGCGATAAATCGCGTTGATTGTCCGCTCTGCGAAGTGAATTTCGGGCGACAAGATGACATGCGCAAGTATCTAAAGAAATATCATGGGAAATCCAATATATTATGCGAAGAGTGCGGCATAACGATTAGTTCTGAGGCTGAGTACCAAAAATTTTTGACGCACAAGATCATTACTGCAAAGAAACGAGCAATTGACATGATAGCAGCAGAACCAACATCATCTGATGTTGGTGAAGCGAAGAAGCCGCGTATTAATTGTGAAACTTGTAATGTTGTGTTTACTTCAGCTAAAATAGCATACCGGACACTAAAAATTGTTGACTCATATCAATAGATAATTGGAACCGCTTGGAAATGGCTTGTTTTCTGTGAAAGCATCATTCAAGAAGACAGACGTATTGGATTGAAGCTCCACCATCTTCACCAGTTGCTATTGTATGCTTTTTGGATTCGGTTAAGGAAAATGTAATAAGTTTATGGAAAAATCATTTGAATGATGGTAGACTTAAAAGTAATATTGAATTGAGACATCTGAACTAAGATTGTTCAATACCAAGTTCGAAATTATTGTTCCTGATACTGATTTTGAGCGGAATCTATGCTAAGTTATGTTCTGTAATTAAAAGAAAAGCAGATGAGTGCCAGGAACGGGACAGCAGATGGACTTTACTTGCAGTAAAATCTATAGAGATCAGAATTAAGAAGAATCAGCCTATTGCTGGATCTTCGTACTTGGAGTTAGTTAAATCGATACAAAACAAGAAAGCTACCATCAACATCATGAATATCAGCTACCATGAATATCAGAAAGCTATCATGAATATCAGAAAATCAAAGAAAGTGAAACTGACAAACAATGCTACAAACTAAGAAAAATAAATAGAATGTTTTCTTACAAAAACTCGTGAAGTTAATGGATAAGAAATGCCCAAAAGAACATTTCTAAATTTTATAAATATGTATTATTGAACATAAAAGTGCTTTACACATAGTATTTTAGGACGTGGGGAAGACTGGACGTTTGCAGACTGTCTGCCGGCTTCACGTAGACAATGGTCCGCGAAGACTGGGAGCAAACGTGTCTAATACAGACATCTTCATTCATTTCACTCTTTTATTTCAACATATACAACTTTTTTACATTATTAAAAAGCAGTTATGGGAAGAAATTTCTCGTATTCTTGTACCTAACTAGAGTTCTCTGGACGTGGAAAATAAGGCAAAACAGGTAAGCTATATTTATTTATTAATTGTTGATTACATATTTTAACTTACTTACTATTACACAAGAACGTTAAAGTTTTCAAATATATATATAAACAAAATATAATTTCTGTATATGTTCCATTATAATGAAGCCCTAGGCCATGCCCTAGGGTGAAGAAGATGTTAAGTCAATTTTTGCCAATTGTTGAGCTAAAAATTTTAAAGCTGAAAAACCGAATATTTCAATGAAAACATTTAAAACTAACATTTTTATATATTGTGTCACATTTAAGCGATAACTCACTACATACTACACCTATTTCTTTATCAATCAACCAAACAATTGACACCTCACTGTTGAAATAATAAGGTAACCCCCAATTCTCATGGTAAAGAACATGTTAAGTCATGGACTTAACACGATATTTCGCATGAAAATTAAGGGCTTTTGGTTTAAATGTTCCATAGCATACAAGGAACAACAACAATTTTTTATTTTATTTTCATTATGTAAGAAAAAATAAATAAATGAAAACAATATAAACTGCAAATTCTTCTTTGCTGCAAATTTCTTTTAAAGCCATCAAATCTTCTTTTTTCTCTCTATCGAAATAGGTATTTGTCCTAAAAAAATAATAAAAAAGAAAATAAGTATACCTACGTATCGATATTTTTATTAAATTTTATTGTAAGTCTTGTGTATTTACTGTAATAGCCTGTGTTTCCGTGAAGAAACTAAATCCTGTCCCTATACGGGATCCATATTCCTTATATTTCTCTTCGGGATTACCACGCCAAGCCCCATTAATAGTGTTTCTATACATGACAAGTCTTGGGTGCTCTTTACTAATCTGTAGCTCTCTGATGGGTCGTATTTTAATTAGTGGTTGTTTTACATAAAGATCATTTAGTAACTTCGACCAATCCCTAATCATATACTTGTCTACTTCACACACCAAATGGAGAAGGCTTCTTACGAGAATTTCGGCAGGAGATTTCTGATTAATTATTCCCATGTCTTTGTCACATTCAAGAAAAGAATGGCCATGAATAGGAAATGTTACTGTTATAGAGTCGAATCTCTGCATAGTATGAACTAAGTAATGAAGGAGTCGTAATATTGACCAGTTCTTGCTCTACCGTCCACAAGAGTCACAGAATATATTTAAATGGTGAATAGGAGGTGATAGTTGATGTGTTACGTAATCATCTAAGAATGAGCTAACTTCATTTGAAACTTTACACCCAATAGCTTTTGTGCAACATTAGAAACGCACATTGGAGTCACTTAGTCTGTGAATGCTAAAAGAGGAAAATAAGAACTGTCGTCTGTAATAGACGTCATTCGTAGAAATATTTGTCTTAGGCAAATTTTTATGGTAATATATAGAAATTTCTTCTGTATTTTCTTTGATGAGGGTAAGACGTCGATAATAAGTCTACGAAATTCCTTTGATTGGGATTTGAGATTGTAAAACATACCAACTCTAGACAGAGTCCAAGCGCAAAAGACGAACAAACATTTATTTCAATAAATTATTGTTTCTTCTACCATCCAGTGAAAATAGAGACACTACAAGCAACGCAGATGAAACAGCAGGTTCATTAGATGCTGATGAAGTCGAGAGCGATAGAATGCTTCTTCAAAGGATTTGTTTGAGGAGTTACTCCTAGAAATATTAAAGTAGAGAAGAATAGTGGAGCAGCGAGTAAAAAGAATTGAGGACTCACGCAGATGTACATTTTGCTTTTTCGTTGGTCCTGATGTTAAAATCATTTAGTTATTATCAAAATATTGAGGCAAAAATTGAGATTATGAACGTTTGGAAATCCATAATGTGGTCATGTATTCCATCTATCTCTCAAAATACATCTCACAGCCCACCCTCTGTACCAGACAATGTGTAGGCCCATGCCTAGTTACCAGACTTTTCAACTTGCGACCTACACAGCCAATGACTTCAGGTGGAGGAGAAATAGTTTATTAATTTCTAAGTAATTTTATTGGAGACTCTAATACCTCAGATTTGTTGATATTCGAATAATCACTAGCTTTTTGATATTGTCACAGATGTGTAACTTTTAAATAAAACCATTTTTTTACACAAATATATTTAAAGATTTCACCGACTTACCTTGACACGGCGACGCTTTCTTCGGCAGGTATACACAAGCCAAAGGTAGTATCTTGGTACGTTAAAGCTCTCCTCATGGCAGTTAACAACTCATCAAGCGATAATATACTCATCCGAAAGAAGAAAAACTCTGTGGATGTTCTTGTAGATTTTCATACAGAATGTAAAATTTTCCCTTGACTATTCTTGTGCTATATAGACTCTGTATCAAAGGATGGAGAAAAAAAAGTAAAAATTGAATTTGAAATCAGATTACGGAAAGTGCTAAATGTAGAGCACAGGGGAGAGCAAAATAAAAGGAAGTGGAATGTAATAACATCGGCTAAATGAGACAATTGTACATGTGGAAGGGATAAAAAACGAAGTGAGTTAAAAATAATACACAATTCGGTAAATATCAATGTGATGCACGAAATTGAAAGGGATGGAGGTGCGAGTAAAATGGGAAAAGTTGGAGGAGTAGATGGAGGTAATGGAAAGGAAAAGCTTATTGAAAGTTAGTTATATTTATGTATGGGGCGATCTGACAGTAGTTAAGCAGAGGATGCGGAAAATAATAAGAGAACAGGCTACGGAGAACAAGATGAGTAACGAAATGGTAAAAACAAGGTGCAACAAGGTATGGGTAATAGATCAGTTATGGATATGGAATAAAAATAAAGAAACACTGGTAAAAGGGAGATATGAAACTGAAGGAGGTGAAAAAGAAATAGAGAGAGAAGAGGAAAAGTAGGAAGAAGGAAAATTGATATGAAATGGTAGTGGCAGAACAGAGGAAAGGAGAGAGTGAATGGGAAGTGAACATATTTCCAGTTATGAAAATAGATAAAATTCGAAAAGGGAAGGGGGAAATACAGAGAAAAAGACATTAACAATAGAAGTAGGGGAAACAAATGACATAACAAGGAATAATTATGAATATATAAGAGCTATATTAACATTAATACATATTGCATCAATTTAACTTCGGAAACACAAATCGCCAGTTATTTAATTAAATTCTTAACTCAGAAATTTTAAACGTAAATTAAGAAATTTGTATGTAAGCTTTTTAACTTCTTGATTTATCCAATTTCGAGCCATATTGTCAGGCTACAAAATGTGTTACTCTATTTCCACACACATGCTTAAAATTTTATATTTGAAAGAAGCGTTTCGGAAACAGTGGAAATGAATTATTCAAGGGAAAAAAACGACAGTTCAAGTGGTTTTATACTGTTGCTAGATGTGGAATTTTCTTGTGTATAGAACAATTGAAGATTTTTGGCAAAGTGAAAAAGGTTTTATGCTATTGTGAAAAGAAATATACTAGAAGGAGGCTGTAGAAAACTATACTAAAAATATTATTAGCACTGCAACAAAAGAAAATACTTACAAAAGAAATAAAAGTTCAGTGCTAGATTGTGTAATATCATTTCACTTTTAGAATATTATTACAAACTTCTAAATATGTTTAAATGTATTATAAAATGAACTTATATCTACTATATATATCATCTAGGTAGATATATATAGTAGATATAAAATGAACATCATCTAAATAAAGATACATCATCTAAGTAGATATATATATTCCTGATTTAGATGTCGTAGAAAACCGTAAAGATTTTTATAAACCTCAGGGTTGAGATAACCGCACAGGAAAATATTAGAACTGACTAAGAAGGAAATCCGCAATGAAAACAATTCATAAAGAATCAGGTGTCCTGGAAAAGTTGTACCTCAAAACCACAACACGTAAACAATTCTTAGTGGGTTTTATTAAACTTGGAGTGACCTCATCTGGCCGAGAGTTCGATGTTATCGTATTTTCAACAAACAACTCTTAATGTATTCCATGAACTTTGCATTCATTGACTTTGTCTAGCCTGAAATTTGATGATATCTTGTTTCCAACGAATGTTTTTAATGAGTTCAATGAACTTTGAGGGTGCTACCTTCATCTAACTGGATTTTGCTATTGTATTTGGAAGAAGCGTATGTTGTTTTGGTGATTTCCATGTTAAACTACCGCCATCATCTCTCGATTGATTGTTCTCTGCATTGCTTGCAGGTTGCTGGCTCGTTTGCACATTAAATCTGATTGGAGAGCTATCCTAGAATCATAAAATTTTAGAATGTTAGCAGGGATGTAATGCGATATACTTATTTAAAATTCGTAACGTACAAAAGGGTGCTTCTTATTGGTAGAAACTTTTCACTTCCTAAAAATTTTTGTAGAAATTTGTTCCAGACCACACCCAACTACCGCCAGCGAAGCAGATCACCAGAAGTAGCTGATGCCATATAAAAAGTCATACCTTAGCCGCCATTGAGGAGACGCATTTAGAACTGTGTGTAATTGTCTTCGAGTGATTTATCTTTCGCACGTTTCAATCAGTATAATTCTCATTGATCGTTCTAAGCTGACTTTTAATAGCAAGCATAGTCTCACTATACAGAACGGTTTGTTTTACTAAGCGCCAATAAAACGAGTCGCTTATTTAATTTTGAATTTTAAATCAAAGTCACCATCGAGAAAAGCTTGATATCACGCGACACATCAATCAGGTATATTTAATCTACATCATGCAGACTTTCAGCTGAATCTTTCGATTCTCCTAGGGTTCCTTTTTCAAGTCTTTTTCTTATATCAACATATTTTCTAACTCCGAGATCCCAAAGAACCAGATCGGCTCCATTCAGTCCTTCCACACTCCTTCCACGCAACGCCTTCACGAAAGATCCAGGCATCTTCGGCGAAAGTCATTGACATCTCCATCCCTTGGCAGAAAAGGGACACGCTCCATCCCTTTTCTGCCACATCGCCACATTGCCATTTCCGAATTTATATACAAACCAAACAATTCCCACCATCATCAATTTCTCAGAAGAAGGTTTGTGTCAAATTTCTCATACATTAGCATGCTAGATTTTAACTTTTTTAAACTAGGAAGAAAACATCGTAACCCTTTCGCATTATAAGTTGAATTAAAATAACTATGTCAGTCAAATAACGAGCGCGGAAGTCATTAAAGTATTATAAATATTAAAACAATAAAATCCACGCCATATAGCAAAAAATTAAAGCTTGCTATCTTAAAACCCTGTTTTGTATTGCAAACACCTATTCACCTATCTATAATTTTGTAGCATAATGATATAATGGGCCGGATATGATAAAATCAGCCCGTCTAGAGAAGTTAATAAATAGAGTTCCATGTACGAGCATTTATGTATATATATATATATATATATATATATATAGCTATTGTAACAAAAATTATAAATAATTTAAGTGTTAAGACTCAGTACATAAAGAATACTTCACAATCTACAATAATCTGGAGTATATAGGTGTAAGTAAATTAGAGTACAGGTTTCTTTATTATTTTTGATTGCGTCAAGAAACCCTAGTACATTGCCACTTTGGGATTTGTGACATGGATTTGCGTTAGATTTAATGAGATAACTCAGTTCTTCTTAAAACACACTCAACCTAACCTGGAATATTAGGGCAAAGAATAATAATTTAAATGAAGAAAGTAAGTAGCATTTACTGTTTGCAGTAAGATAGAGTTTAATCAGATAGGTGCTAATTTCGAACATTGTAAATGAGAAGGAAATTATAAGAATTAATTTAAAAATTGTGGCAGGGTGGACTCGAGTTTCGGGCATAGTGGTGTAGCCTTTCTCGACGCCCTCTCTTTCTAACTGTAGGCGCAATGTATCATTGCATCGCATTGAAAGTTCGATACTTAACAAGTACGCGATATATGCCTCTGTAAACCAATTCCTATAATTTTCTTTTTGAACGCAAATTTTATGCTAATTTGCAAATCTTAAGATGTTAATATCTATTTATTCGTTGTGTAATTCATTTGTTATAATACATTATACCAGCTGTATGTAATATATTTGTACGAAATAGCACCATACAAGCACCTTGTAAGGTGCTATTTCGTCCAAAGGCGGGCACAATGCACACACAGCTGGCACAATGCATTATATCAAATGCAGTATACAGCGATATAAATAGATATTAATATCTGCAAATTTGCATACAGTTCAAAAAGAAATTATAAGAATTTGATTATAGCGATTGGTTAAGTTTCGGACTCACAATTCGATGAAATAAATGCCAGGAACCCACTATGAACCACTATGCCAGGAACACGTGTCCGCTCTGCCTCAATTTTTTAATTAATTCTTATAATTTCCTTATCATTTAGAATTTTCGAAATTAGCACCTATCTAAATAATAATTTATTTAGGAGCGTAGTCAAAATTACTAAAAAAATTATGAGGTTCTAATAAATTCATACGCTGATAAAATTGATAACGAAACAATGATTTATGAAATCTTGCTTAATTAAAACCAAAATTCAAGCTTAATAAAGCAAGTACGGCCCATCAATTAATAAAACATCATTCAAATTAAAGACGGCTGGCTTAAAAATGCTCAATTAATAACCGAATAATTTATTTTACATATAACAAAAATTATAATGGATTTACTCAACTTTGCCAAATAATAAAACAAGTAGTGACTAAGATTTTTATTGTCATAAATCTTAGTCAGATATTTACATCTCAACGTCTGTCATAATTTTCACGATACAGCAAAGTACGCATAACTTATTTAAGCTATAAACTGTTTTAGGCTGGTAAAAATTTGATCACAAACTGTCAAAATCTAACAAAAATCTGGTGACCTTTCCTACAGAGGATTTATTTTATATCCAATCGTCGATTTTTCACGTAACATATCGTATTTTATTCGCAAACGTTGAATGGATCTCTCTTTTGCTTATTATTGACCCACTAATTAATATTACTTTTATATTCTCTCTCTCTCTCTCTCTCTCGCTCTTTCTAACTTCATGAACGAAAGACGCCAATACTCAACGCCATTCTCGTAAAAAGACTATCTTCTCTTCCTCTTGTTTCCAGTTTTTTACATCGCGCATAGGTTACCCATCATCTACAAATTAACACCTGCGTTCTGATCCATTCTGTTTGTCTATTTTTTTATAGATATTTTTATTTTGAAATTAATTTGTATAATTAGGATCCAAATAATTGAAATCGTCTAACATATTTAGATATATTATTTATATACTAAAATTTTTGTGTTAATATATTACAATAACGTACATGTCTAGAAATATTCTCATGTAAAATTCGCTTTTTAGGTTTATTCGAAACATATTCCATTTCATACACTGGAGCTTAATCAACTGAAATCTAATAACTCCATTGCTATGGTAAAGTACACATGGTTTTATATTTCTTGAATTGACAGAGACCTATATAAAATACCGCCGTAACATGATAGCTAAAACCCAATTGAAAATACTTCCTTTAATACATATGTAGATACACTTTAGTTGTAGCATGGCTATATGTCAAATCCAGAAGTGTTCATCTAACGTAGTAAACGACAAACTACAACGTATCCTTTTCGTTCCAGTTTTCTCGATAAGAAAGGAATCTTTTCTTTCAGCAAGAATCGAATTGAGTGAAGTCAACCTTTTCTTTTTCCTTTTATGTTTCACCTTTTGCCAGGTCAGAACCGAATTTGGATATAAAGGTTGTATTTATGGAACATTATATATTAAGGTAAACAGGAGAACATATATACTGTGTATCTAAATAGGTGTATTGAAAATAACAAGATCAAAAGATATTTCTTACGTAAAATACAGAGAGCAATAATAAATTCGATTTATAAATATGTATTTATCAAATTAAAACTAATAGGATCAACGAACGCCTGATAACTTAATACCGAGAATTACTAACGGTCAGTGAA
>WYDF02322206.1:0-14368 GCA_009867245.2 Adranes taylori
CTCGCTTCAGGAGACACCGGAATTGTCGCGGCCGGAGGATTAGAATATACCGCGGAAATGAAACTATATCGTTGGCAATGAAACAATACCGCTGGCCGAGGAAAAGCCGTGACAACTAGACCATGTCGCTGGTCGCGGCGAAGCCGCGGCCGCATGCCCCGGCTATTGGGCCATTTCGCTGGTCACGGCAAAGCCGCGGCCACAGGCCACGGTAGTGTGGACAGTAGTCCTGTTCGCGCCGTTGGCAAATAAGGGGACCCGATGCGGACCCGGGGGGGTCCCACAGCTGCCTACATCTTCGCCGACAATGGCATCCGAGTTCCAGATGCACGTGGTGGTAAATTGATGGTCCCCAAGATGGCTACTTGAGACCAATTACCATGTGAACAGCTACTTCAAAAAAATTTATTCAAAATCCAACTCATCGACGACTAACAGAAAGATTTACTGCTGCTGCACGCCTACCACAGAGGATGAAGCAAGAGCTATTCCCTAAGGTGATGGCCTATAAGAATTCAAAACCACACTCTAGCCGCCATTTTACAACAACAATATACACTAACTTACCCATTCAGGGCGTTCACCAACCACTAAGTCTAGTGGCTTAATTCCAGACCAAAACCCATATGCTAACATTTATTACTATTTATTTTATACTAAAGACATTATGCTCTTGGCAAAAACGGATCACACCAATTCAAAACAATGGGCGTGCTCTTGGTCGTGATCGGCAGACGAG
Source organism: Adranes taylori (assembly GCA_009867245.2). Taxonomy (NCBI): domain Eukaryota; kingdom Metazoa; phylum Arthropoda; class Insecta; order Coleoptera; family Staphylinidae; genus Adranes; species Adranes taylori. Next base: position 740 of record WYDF02322206.1, read on the forward strand.
AGTGAATCAACGAGACAATTTTATATCCGGCCTTCCCAAATGCATTAGCAAGACGAATCCTCTCCTATCTCCCCTCAAACGCCATTACAACGCTTAAGTTAGCTCTCAGCCAACGCTATTTTCCCCGCGTCTCAAATTTAATCCCACTTTATTACCACCGGAAAGATTGCTACAGTTCTCCACTTGGGCTAATTCAAAATCTAAAATATTCCCAAGCGTAAACAATCCGAAACTCAGTATTGCTGATTGCTCGAAAATCACGCTGTCTACACGCTACCACACTTATCTGAACTACCCTTGCAACACGCAATTCCCGATTTATCAGGGATATACTCTCCAAAACCTCACAGGCCACTCTAGCCCTTGTTTCGTGTCAGGTGTAACCTATTCTCTTAATAGAATAATTAAATGGAACAATCTATATCATTTAAGTAAATGGCAAAGATGATCCAACGTTAAAGTGGTCACAGCGCCCTCGCGTCCGGAGTGTTAACCAATCTCAACCGGCGATTGCTAACACAACTAGACGCTCTATTGTCATTTTCCGTGTCACTGGTTTTCTGACCATTTGCTGATCACCCGTCGTTTGCGGATCAGAGGTCAATACCCTCACATCCGGTGATGTTTACAATCCTTTTCTCTAAAGGATTATTGATCTACACACATCCTGTTGAATGAAATAAATCCATAAGACACATTCCTAAGCCTGTCAGCGCAATATTATAATAGCCGCAACCATCACAAGTAAGTAAATTCATTAAATTTAGCTACCTTCTTGTAATATTAATATTAACCATGTATTTTCAGGCCAACAAATCGTCTTTATAAATCCTCTTCCCGCAGCCGGGAACAAATCATACTTCTGTATAAAAGTTTTAAATTTCAACCGCAAGTTTCCAACAGAAACAAAGTGGTTACAAGTTGTTGTCTTCATTTGACTAGTGTGTCGAATATTTTATTAGGAATTGATAAAACCATTTTAGGTGAGAGGGTATCTCCATGAGCCATGTTCATTTTAGCGCAGGGTTTTCATAGCTGTCCTTAGGTTCCAATGTTCAGCTAGGCTACTTTGTAGTTGAATTAGGGGATTATTAATTATTTTATTGTAAAACTAGTAATTAACATTCATGTATCTAGTTTTGGTAAATATTATATTAATAGCAAAACACTATTCAAAAAATGTAAACACTACTTGTTTATTAGAGGCATTCCAATTCAATATATTTTGTTAAACATACACTCAACGAACACTTCATTATATTTATAAAAGTGATGGCACTAATAGAAGTCAATGCTAAGTTATGGATATATATATATATATATATATATATATCCATAACTTAGATTTAATAGTTAATGTCGAGAGACTTAATATTTAAACATGTAACATTATTATTTTATATTTTCAATCTAGTTTATTTTATTAAACTATTTCGTATATCAAAGTAATCATGTACAAATTGTAAATAAACGTATAACTAAGTATTATTTAATTCATAATCATAATGCTCGTTTAAACTATTCATTTTAAACCACCTAATGTTAACTTCGAATATTCTCCCTGGGAAGAATACCACATGGCGACCGTGATATATAATTAAAACCGTGACATATAATTAAAAGAATTTCGAATATTGCTAAAAAGTATTGCTAAAGCGCGATTCGAATATTGCTAAAATGTAACTGTGTAACTAAGAAGAATAGGAAAGAAGAAAGAATATGGGGGCGACGTCAAGGAAAGAGGAAACAGTTATGGTACAGGCGGGCAATGCAGACGGAGTTACAGCAACTTGTGTTTCGGTTCCGGAGATTTTTAGAGCAGTAGCATTTGGTATCATCTTATGCATCATTCTGGGAGCAGTATGGATGTTTGATCAGAAGAGGTTCGAACTGAAGATTCGTCGAGAAATAACGAAGAACCAAATTTAGTGTTTGATATAAATTCTAAGTTAGTAAGAATCGTACATATCGAATCGAAAAGTACATAAGAATCGCACGAAGATGTATGTAAGCTTTTTCAGGTATTTTTGGAGAAAATAGGAATGTTTGTTGAGTAGAAAAAAAATTCGTTCTAAAGGCGAATTTTTTTTATTCTCGGGGTTCCTGTAGCAAATTCATGGGATTATTTCCTATTTTATTTCAAGAGTAGTAGTTTACATACATTTTGTATAATTATTGTATTGATAGCTAAATAGTATTCAAATACAATACGACGTGTATATTAGAGACAATATATTGTGTTAAACATACAATCAATGATACAGTTCATTATATCTACAAAAGTAATTGCACTAAAACCGGCGGAATCAATTGTTTCTTTATCAAGAAATGTCTCATAGTAGGATTGACCTATCTCGAAATGTTATTTGAATAACTCTTGCTCCAATAGAAAGAAGATGTATAAGATTTCATTTTGCAACAAAACTCTTGTACTCTTACCTGAATCGGCACCTTTCCGAACGCCGGATTGCCCGTGCTGGTATACCATTTATATTGAAATTTGATTTATTACAAGTCGTTTGAAACTATCTATATGAAAGTTTTTGTAACCTGTTGTGATTTAGTGTTTTTAATAGAATATAAATACTAGCTAAACCTACTAGGTATAAAGTACAAGCCAAATTATTATATTGATAGTTAAATAGTATTCAAATATGTAAACACGACGTGCTTATTAGAGACATTCCAATTTAATACACTCAAGTGCACAAAAAACGGCCGCTTTAAAATATTAGCAAATTTTGATCTGAAATAACTTTTTCATTTTTGGGCCGATTTTGATCATTTTTTTGGACAAGTATAAGTAAAGTTATCCTAGATTAATACACATTGTTCCGATTTCCGAATGAAGCTGGATTTATATACATTAAACGAGGAAAAACAAAATTATGTTTCTATCGTCTAGGTTTAAGACACTCTGTGGTGAAATACAGCTTTTCTATGTCACTCAGAACTATCCTGCATGCAAGCTTGATTCATTCCATACACATTGTTTTTTAATTCATTTTGATATCTTGATTAGTTTCAAAGTTATGGATTATTGATTAAAACATTGCGTTTTCTATCTTTACCTCTAATTATAACATATGCAACACTCAAGATTGCCTTGTAAACTTCGTACTGTTCTTACTATATTTATCGTTTGACAGCTGTTTTAGTTTCATAGTGTCAGTTTGAGAACATATTTTATTCATTCTAAAATGGTTTAGAGTAATGAAGACTGCGCTAAAACCTTAGCTCTTTTAGAAGAGGAACGAAATTATTAGTATGTCGCGTGAAGATTAAATGTCAGTCGTTCTACTGTACGGAGAATCGAGCAACGATTTAGGGAATCTGGCAACAATAAACCAAGGTCTGTCAGAGGTCGAAAACGTAAGACCTCCGATGTTGATAACAGGTTTATTGTTTTGAATGCCTTAAGAAATCGACACTTAACATCAGTACAGAACAAAAATCAACTTTGCGAAGCTCGGGGCACAGAAGTAAGTAATTGGACTATACATCGCCAGTTACGCGATGCTGGGTTAAAGGCTTGCCGATCAGCTAGTGGTCCAAAGTTTCTTAGACATCACCGGGTGGCAAGACTGGCATTTGCTCGTCCACATCTTAATTGGACTGATGCCCAATGGCAAAATGTTATGTTTACGGATGAATCACGATTTTGCGTTCATTCTCGGGATGGTAGGGAGCGCGTTTGGAGGCGTACGAGTGAAATATTTCTGGAGTGTAGTTTTAGCTCCCGCCTTAGTCATGGAGGAAGATCGCTAATGGTTTGGGCTGGAATATCAATGGAAGGTCGTACTGAGTTGGTTTTTGTTGAGAGTATTGATAGCACGAAGATACATTAATAATATTTTAGCTGACCACGTTGTCCCATTTGGACACTTTATAGGCGGCGACTTCATCCTCATGCAAAACAATGCAAGACCACATTCCGCCAGGTGTGTTACAGAATACCTAATTGAAGTTGGAATGGAGAAATTAAATTGGCCAGCATACACCCCGGATGGAAATCCTATTGAGCACGTGTGGGACTACCTAGGTTAACGTGTAAGAAGTCGCAAAAGACCACCTACTACTCAAAATGAACTTCGTGATGTGCTTATAGAGGAGTGGAATAACATGCCTCAGGAGTATATTCGAACGCTAATTCGTGGAATACCTCGGAGAATGGAAGCCATGTTCCAAGCCAGAGGGGGCAATACCCGATATTAACAAATTGGTTTATTGTTTTCTTATTTAACTGTTCGCTCTTTATGTTATCGTTTAATTGTTAATTGTAGCGTAATTATTGTCAAAATTAAAGAAGTCAAAGAAAGAAAACGCATTGTTTTAATCAATAATTCATATCAAAATGAATCGAGAAACAATGTGTAGGGAATAAACCAAGCTCTGAGTGACAATCAAAAGCCGCATTTCATCACAGGGTGCCTTAAACCTAGATGATAGAAACATAATTTTGTTTTCCTGATGTTAAGTGTCGATTTATTAAGGCAGTAAACAGGGCAAAGAAAGAAAACGCAATGTTTAAATCAATAATTCAGAACTTCGAAACAATCAAGAACTCAAAATGAATTGAAAGACAATGTGTAGGGAATGAACCAATCTTGCATACAGAATAGTTCTGAGTGACATCCAAAAATCGTATTTTACCACAGGGTGTTTTAAATGTAGATGATAGAAACATAATTTTGTTTTTCCTCGTATAATGAGTATAAATCTAGCCTTATTTGGAAATCTTAAAGATGTGTATTAATCTGGCATGATTTTACTTCTACTTGTCAAAAAAATCATCAAAATCTGGCCAAAAATATAAATGTTATTTAAGATCAAAATTTGTTAACATTTTAAAGCGGCCGTTTTTTGTACACCTGAGTAGATATTTTGTTAAACATACAATCAACGACACAGTTCATTATATCTACAAAAGTGACTGCACTAATAGAAGTCAATGCTAAGTTATGGATATATAACGACCTGGTTTTATGCGTTGTTTTCTGAGGTATATATATATATATATATATATATATATATGTAAATTGTTTTTTTTTGAGAGATTCATATTTAATACTCATTAACGAAAAATTTATTACTTAATGTCGAGAGACTTAATATTTAAACATGTCACATTATTGTAAATTGTTTTATACATTATATTTCGTTGATTTTATTAATTAGATTCATGTATTAAAGTAATCATGTCCAAATTGTAAATAAGCGTATAGCAAAGAGTTATTTAATTCGTAATCATAATGCTCGTTTAAACTATTCATTTAAAACCTCCTATTGTTAATTTCGCGGGAAGAGACTATGGTATTCTCCAGAGGGAAGAATACCACAACCATTCATTCACTGAAAATTAAGACTACCCATGTTTTGATCGAATCAAAGACGTTCGTAATCAATGAAACCTAAAGAGACATCTAATTTGTATTCGTTACACTTGTCTAATTGGTTTCTCATTGTATGCAAGTAATTGCTTCTCTACGATCCACATCTGAAACCTGCCTGTTTAGATAAGCTGCTGGTGATCTATTTTTCAATAATCTATGTCTGATAGTATTACTTTAAGACAGTAAATAACTATTACTTATTAATTAGATAAGTTAATAATTTCGAAAACTGCATATTGACTTTGGATATTAAACACGCAAAGAGCCTAAAAACGAGGTTAGGCTATATGGAACCATTTCTGACATAGGCAGTAGCTTTCATCAATACCCTCTGCTTTCAGTAGCATCATTGTCACCAGTTAATGGAAACCAACCAACGACTCTGCGCACTTCACTCGTCGACTTGCCTTATTAATACAGGGATCAAATTTGTAAATTTTGATAGAGCTTTCCTACATTTTCTATCACTCTCCCCTATATGCCAATCTTATTCATTCTTTTCCACAATCTCTCCACATTATCAAATGCTAACTTTAAATCTATGAAGACTATATACAGTTTTTTCTCCTTTCTCAACTCTTGGTTCATTGACACATTCTATACAGTCCATTCATAATTGTTATCTCCATATAACTATTTACATCACCCTTGTTTCCCCTTTTATATAGTGGTATTATTTCTCCTTCTCCCCATTCTTCGGATATCTACTGTACTCCCGTCCACACCGCATTCATTCTCTGTGTTAACGCTTTCAGTCCTTCGTCATTCAAACTTCCCCACACATCCAACGGTATTCCGTTGGGACCAACTGCTCCTCTCTCTTTCGCCCTTTCAATTCCTTCTTTAACCTCTTCTTCTTCTTCTACCTCTTCTATCAATACATATTCTTCATCTCCTACTATTACTTTCATTCGAATACTTTCTGTATTCCTACCTTCTCCTATCTCCTATCTTCCCCTTCGCTTGCTTTCTTTACACTTTTTTCCCATTCCTCTGACTTAATCTCTTCTACTCCTGTTTTCTCCTTTATTTTCTCTTATACAATGTTACACCTCAATTCCTGAAATCAAAATCCTGTTATTATATTTCTTTCTTCTTCTTCCCTTTCAGCCCAAAATCTCTTTCCCTCCTTTTTCCATTCCTTCTTTGATTTTATTCATCCCACTCTTTTTCTTCCTGTATTACTTGCCCTAGCAATTTTCTCACCTCTTTCTTTTTTTCTCCCATCTCTCATCAAACACCCTTTTTACCGTCCTTCTCTCCATTCCTCCTTTTTCCTTCTTACACTTAGGCACCCTTTCACTGTTTCCAATACTTCCTCAATCCTTCTCATTACACTCCAATCCACCTTAGCCAATTCCCTTTCCATCCCTTCTATTTCTCTCCTGCTCCATTCATACCTCTCTTTCTTTGCACTAGTTTCTAATTTACTATACTCTTACTCTTCTACCTTTCTCACTCCTATTTTAGATTCAGCCTCAATTGGGAAGTGATCAGACTCCACCATTTCACATACTGTCATACTTGTCATACATCTTTTCGCCCTTTCATTCATTAAAACATAATCCACTATCGACCGTCCTCCGTGCCCCCTAGCGTATATTCCCCTTCCCAATCATCTTCCACATTACCATTCCACATCCATAATCCTTCTTTTTCCAACCATTCTATATACCTATTAAATTCACTCGTCTTGTTTCTATCATTTGATTTCCTTTCGTTATTCTCCCATTCCAATCCAACATTCATAACATCTTCCTCTCCCTCTCTCACATTCCAATCACCCCTCAACACTATCCCTTCATACTCATTCTTACATCTACTAATCTCTCATTTATTGCCGTCATGTATTCTTTCAATCCTTGATTTACAAATAGCACCAACAACAACCCTTTCTTCCGTTCCACATTTATACTCTTTCCTATTATCCCTTCTATATGTAACCCAGCCACCTCCTATCTTGCTAGACCTACTTTTATTCACATTACCATTCTTCCACTCTTCCTACCCTTATTATGTTTCCTTTTAGCCATTTTATTATTCCAAATATAATTTTGTGATAAACTACCCTTCACTTGTTCCCAGTTAACGCTCTCTACCCATGTTTCTACTAATCCTATAATTTCATATCCTGTAATTTATTTCATAATTTTATCATCATATATTTTCCCCTATAAACCTGCTATATTCCAACATACGCTTTTTAGTTTGTTTTGTCCTTCTTTTTTACACTCCCATCCTTAACTCTTTTTCTCTTTTCGTTCATTTCAGTTTCACATATCTCTATATCCCTTTCACCCTTACTTCGTTCTTCACTTATTACCTTCTTCTTCTCATCCCTTTTGGTTTCCTTTCTATTCTCTTCCATTAAGATTAAATGATTTATCTCCTTTTCATTATCTTCCACATTATTATTTATAAACATTCTACTTCCACAATCTTCATCGACACTAGTCTTATCTATAATTATTTTCTTTTCTTCCTCTATTCTGCCACATCTCTTCATTCTCAGTTTTCCATTCTTCCTTCGTTCCTGCTTTCTCTCATCCCATCATCTTCACTCTTTCTTTACTCTGTCCTGATCAATGCTCCTTGTGTGTTACTCCATACCCATAATATATTTCCTACCTTTGCTTTCATGTAACGAATTCTCAACTGCTCGTTTCCTCGCCCCTTTCCCATAGCTTCCATCCGTATCTTCTTCCTTACGTTACTCTCCTTTTTTGTTAAGTAATATTCTATAAATATCCCGCTACCTTTAAAAAACTTCTTCCTCTCAATTACTTCCATTTTCTCCTCTCATGTTTTTAATCTAATTAATACCGGCCTATCCGTTTTGTTTCCATCTACTTTACCTATTCTACAATTATCAGTGACATTTATGGTACTATATATTTATGTTTGGTTTCTTATCTCAGCGCTGCCTTTCGTGATTCCTTCCTTTCAATTCTCTTACTCTACGTTCCATCTCATTTTTCTTTCCGCCACTTATCCTCTTTTTCCTCAAACTTCTTTCATTTTCTAGCTTTAACTCCTTGATTTCTTCTTTTATTCCCTTTAATTCCCTTAGCTCTATATTTATCTCATTTAATTCATTTAATAGTATTATCTGAAAGTATATATTATCTTACTCCTTGTGGTGCTGCTCTCCGCGGTTTCATTTTGATTTTTTTTTGTTTTACGTAGGAAGTGGAGAGGAAGGATGCCCGGTGCATCCAACAACTGTGGGATTTTTACCCACTAAACTCCACTCCAAAGAAAGATCCCCAGCACCTTTCCCTATTTCACTTTTGTTCAATTCTCCACCTTTATTTGTCCTTTATATCCACCTTTCTATCTCAAATCAATTACGATATAATGCAATTCAACGGACCAGCCTATATATGCTTAAATAGTTTATTTACTAATACTATACACTCTATTTACGCGGTTGTTTTGTTTATTCAAACCGGTTTTTTTATTAGCTTTAAGCAATTCACTGCTAGCGAGGCTACTTATTTTAATTAATTTCACTTTAGAAATGCCACTTCCATAAACTTTAGCCTAATTCTATTTACTAAGTCTTTCTGCTTCTATTGATGACACTTTTCTTTATTGTTTTGTTTCACAGGATTTATGATAGAAATTAACGGAGCTGTTACGCGCGCGTCATTGTTTTCACGAAAGTCTATCAACACGAACGATATGGTTATATATGTTCAGCTGTAAGAGGTGAGGAGTTCGATAGAAAAATGCAATGAACACAAGATTAGAATAGCATTGACCCCTTCGTAGACTCGACAGAATTATCGCCTATATTAGACCCTTTAGAAGATGAATGAAGAGTGGAGTCTAATAGAGATGATAAAAGACTCTTTGGAAATACAACGTGATGTATCCAACTACATGAAAAAAGCGACAGGTTCCATATTGGACGAGTTCGACAGGGCGATATCACCAAAATTGTTCATCCCCGCTTTGGAAGGAATTTTCAAAAAACTGGATTGGAAGTAGATGGCATTCATCATAAATGGAAGGTTGTTGAATCATCTTCGTTTTGCATAAGGTATTAACCTCATAGCAGCCAATATAGATCAAACCTAATTTGAAAATTCTCTATATAATGCACACAACGCATTTTTACAGAGATCCACCATTTTAAGAGGATATTTCGTCATCTACAAATAACATCTTAAGTGAAATGAACTATTATGAGACTTTAACCCATCCCCAGTGAAGATGGGTTAACGCCTCATAATAATTTTATAATAATAGCCTCATAATATTTCATCTCACTTAAGATGTTATTTCCAGTGGAGATGGGTTAACTCTTTATAATAGTTCACTACACTTAAGATGTTTTTTCGACAACTACCATCTACGTTCGTAGATCTCTGTAATAATGCCTTTGTTTATATTACATAGGACATTTTCAGTTTAGTTTGAATAAGCCAGTTGGTGAAATACGCAAGGTCGTTGGATTTCAGTAACTAATGACAATGATGCCACTGAAAGCAGAGGGTACTGATAAAGGCTACCACCTATGCCAGAAATTGATCCATGTAGTATTTTAGGCTAATTGGGTGTTTAATACAGCCAATAGGTAGTTTTCGAAATGATTAACTTAACTAAGTTTATTCCTGATTAATTAATCTTGCGAAATATTTGGCTAATAGATCGATATTTATCTAGAAACAGCTTTGATATATAGAAACAAGGATTTCTATAGCATATGGCATTTTTCTCTGAAATGTATAGTTATTCAAACTGTCCAGAATACTTTAGAATGAATTCAAACAATTTGAAGCCCAGTCAACCAATTACAATACCCGCAAAGGTGTTCATAAGACCATGATGAGGTAATACAATACAAACTCTTGTAAATACAATAAAAGATTACAAGCTTCATACCATTATTTTATTATTCTTGAAAAGATATAAAGTGAAGCTATTAAATATATTCTATTAAATATTTCCCGTTGATTAATATTGTTAAAGACTGATTGAGCTAAAAGAGACAAATTTTTATTTAGAAACTTGGCCAAGTATCTCATAACGAACATGATAATAAATAGTTATGACTATATTGTACGTAGAAAGAGATCTCTGAAAGATTTATGATAACGTTCAAGCTTTATTTGTCACACAATGTTTGGCATTTTATACATCTTATTTACGTTATAAATAATAACAATAATAAAAGCTAAGCATCAAAACTGGAAACGTTTTGTGAAAACATTTCTCAGCCGCGTGACTGCGATCAAAGATAACAGAAATAATATTATAGTAGCAGCCTATGATGTTCCGAGGTTAAGAGCAGACCTAGCGTTAAAATATTATCATTAAACTACGTAGGCCTGCATTTTTTTCGGTTGTATCATGTTTTTCAAGTTTTGATGATGGATTCGTATGAATATTAGTGCGCTGAATCCAAAAATGACCTTAGGTTCTTTCCATGACGTCAGAATTTTTTGGAAATTGCAATTTGTCATAATGTGTTATTTTCGGAAAAAAATCACGTATAAAAGAGGTACTGGCAGATTTAAATATATAAGAAATGGTGCCATCTGTCGGTGTGTGATGAAAACGAATTGTTGACATCTTAAACCGGCAGATGGCAGTACCTTCGTCATTAAACGTGTTGTATATCTCAGCTGGATGTCAATGTTGAAGCAACCGTTGGTACGTATCCTCCGCGATCAAAAGTGTTTGTGTCGGTGGATATACACTAAAAAGCAAACATACAGTGTTCGAAATGGCATCAAGAGGCTGTAAAAAGTCTACAGATTCCTTTTGTTACATTTGTGGTGAGTTAATCCTGTCAAGACAAAAAAGACATATAACATTGTTCATGCGGAAATTGTATCTCGCTTATTTCGACCTAAAAGTAGGAGATCAAGAAAAAACCTGGACACCCCACTATGTTCGCTATAAGTATGTTGAAGGAATGAGACGGTGGTCAAAGGGTGCACAACATTGTTTAAGATTTGGCGTTCCGATGGTCAGGCGAGAGTCAGAATAAGATAGTGATGGCTACCAGTGCTTATGCAACCAGAACTTTTACCTGATAGATGGTTCAGAAATTGAATCAAGTGAAGAAACCGAACATAACGAAATGGAGTACGAACCTGGAAATTCTGTTCCACAATCAATTACACACACGGAACTGAACGATTTGATTCGTGACTTCGTGAAGGAGGCTTGGTATTCTGCAATGATGTGTGTGGACTTTTTAAGACATTGAACATTCCGTATGAAAGCACTGATTGGAGACTATGCATCGATTCATCGAAACGAAGCCTTAAAGTTGTCATGCTTCACAACGGAAACAGGTATGCGTAACACCCATAGGACATTATGTACAATTACAAGAACGGTACGAAAATTTGTTCTCCAGAAAATGAAGTACGACGATCATAACTGGATCATGTGTTATGATCTGAAAGCAATATCGATGATCCTTGGACAGCAAGGCGGGTACACAAAGCTTTCCTGTTTTTATATGTGGGATAGCAGAGACAGCGAAAATCATTGGAAACAGAAAGATTGGCCACAACGAGCGCGATAGTAACCTGGGTTAAAAAATGTTCTATGCTTAAATATCTAGATACTAAATTATTAATTCAATCTATTTATTTTATTACAGGTAATCAACGAATGACTGAGAAATACAACTACAACGTTAGCCTGGTCGGCTACGAAACATAGGTCGGCTACGAAACATAGGTGCGATTATAAAAATCATCAGACGGAAACGCAAGGTAATTCATGCTGCGCCGCAGAGTCCTACAACTTTAGAAGAATTAGAAATTGCCGAGGCCTATCGTCTTTACATAGTACAAGACAATTTTCTCTTGGCAGATCTTATGACGCTAACATCTTATATATGAATCCAGAATATTCAGGTATAAAATTTTATAATCAATTACCTCAAGAAATAATATAAATCAAGGAGATCAAAGAATACAGAAGGAATTGCTATATAAATGTATACAAGAGTTAGACACTAGATGAGCTTATGATGTTTATAAAATCTAATAAATAAAGTTTCTTTACGAATACTAATACAGTATAACTGCACATCGATTCGTTTCATTTCTTTATTGTAATCGTAATTTTCTTTTGACAAATTTCTAACTATTGATATTTATTTTTATGTTTCACATACCATATATGTATGTAATACTTATATGAAAGTTATGGGATTTATGTTTTGACAATTTTTTATATTTTACCGTAGTACGTCTCTTGTTTTGAAATTACTGCAATCCGTTAATACGCAATTCCAAGAGGGGGTCAAAAGGAGCAATGTTTCATATAAAAAGTTTTTTCTAAAAAAAATTTTTCTTGGTCAAAAAAATAAAAGAAAGGTCCATTTTTCGGTGTCTGTATGTACGTACGTGTGTATGTTCAAGAATTTCTTCTTCCCTGTGGGACCGATCTGGATGAAATTTGGTAGACTGGTGCAGACTATGAGCCCGCAGAACAGTTCTTTCATTTGTTTTATAAATCCAATATCGCGGACTGGAACCACTTTTTTTGTTCAGAAATTTCGTAATCGAACTAGGTGATTGAAATTTCGCACGCTTATACCACCTTGTATTATGCGTCGAATAAAAAAAGTCCCATGTTGCCAACTTGTATAGGAAGCGGTGTTGCTACGTTTGAAGCACGATAAACAGTATGAAATATCTCAAGAACAATAAATGATAGGGCATTTGAATAAACTTTATTATATAGGCTACATAAAGACCCTAGGATTTTGTTTCAAACTTTTTTTTTCCAAAATCAGAATTAAACACATATACAGGGTGTGTTTTGTTATGCTAATTATAGGGTTCATTTTCTCGAAAAGTTTCGCAAGAATTTTTTTTAAATGTGTGTTGAAAGTACCTTTAGCAACTTCTGAAGTGTTCTGGTTGACATTTTAATTAGTAAAACTAGGTGAACCCTTCTCCAAAATTATTGCTTTTATTTTGTGTGACAAAATAACAGTTCTAATTAGCTATCTAGAATAAGGTAAGAATGAGAGTGAATGGGAATGTTTCAGATTGGTATGAGACGAACAAAGGAGTAAGACAGGGATGCCCTCTGAGCGCCTCACTATTCAACATTTATTTGTCGGATCTTGAGGAGGTATTGCGGAAAGGGCAAGGTGGTGGACTGTGCATTGGAGGAAAAAAAGTGTGGTCTCTTACGTATGCTGATGACATTGTATGTATGGTTAGTAGAAAAGAAGAGATGGATGAAATGATAG
>WYDF02322217.1:0-14367 GCA_009867245.2 Adranes taylori
TTTTTTGAAACAACAGTATTAGATAAAATTCCCATCAAACCCAAATTATGGCTACGTTACGTAGACGATACATTTGTAACATGTTATTCTTAATTAGTGATTCTGTTTTGAGATTGTTGATAGTTTTTGTTTATGTTTAGCTTTATTAAAGCTCTCTCTGAGTTTTCTGTAGCAGTGAAGTTTGACTCTTCATCTATTAAACAAGCAGTAAAATTTTGAATGGTTTGTTTTTTTTCGTTTAGTGATAGCCAAGCCTGTTTAGATTTGTAAATTTTGGGATAACGCACGTATAATTTTTGTTATGGCTGTGTCACTTACTGAATCTCCGCATTCTCGTAACAATCTTGCTAAATTTTCGACCTTTGAGATATGTTGCGCTGTATCTGACGGTAATAATCTCTACTGATAAAACTAAACTGTTCATCAGTTCAGAATGTCATCGCAACATCATTTTGTTTTTCTTAGTTTTTATGATATATATGGTGTCTAATGTATCGATTATGTCCTTGGACATTTCACAGTTTTCTATCAGTGTAATCTAACCTAGTTCCATTGTAGATGTAATTATACAAATTGCAAGAGAATTTTTCTTATTCCAGGATTTCATTTCAACACCTGCCTCGGGTTTTGGTAGTTTAATGTGGCAATCTCGTAAATACCTTTCGCTTTTAAGAATGGAAGCTGTCCGCGCCGTAGGCAAATACGCGGAAAATGTAAGTTAAGAGCGGCTGTAGGCCGCGGCTAGGCGGATGGCGAATCTGTCCGCACCATAGGCAAATATGGGGACCGGGGGGTTCATGGGTTAGACTAATGTTGTTTAGTTTACCCTAAACACTATTGTGCTAATTGAATTTAATAGACGACTTAAAAGGTGACAGTCAAAAGTAAAAGATTCATCTTTTATTTTATGCAAAATGTAACAAAACGTAGGACTTCCAGAGTATTAAAGATAGGGTGGCGATCACGTCCACGATTTTTTTTAAATGTTTTTATTATAATTTTTTTATGTGCTCGTATCTATTAAAAGGTTTATTTAAAATCAATATTTTAGACGAAAAAGTCAGCACTTACGCAAGCAATGGACAATATCCGCATATTAGAACCGAATCCGATCGCTGCACCAATAATTATAACGGCCAATTCTTCGCCAACACTTAGAGTTTCTTCATTGCCGCCAACACCACGTGAAGGCGCTACACATTGCGGTGTTGATATCGAAAGTTTGATCGATGCGACGCAAATCTATGTCAGTGGTACTGAACATCTGTTTAGTGCGATTAATAATAATACGTTAAATAATTCAGCTGTTGTGTCTGTACACAAATCAAACAATGCTCATCACAATTCAAATGAATCTCCTGGGTTTACTGCACATGACGATCAACGTATGACGATCAAAAGAAGACCTAATTCTTTTAAGGTAATAAACTTTGATTGTTTTCATTTCTTTGCAGTATTGTTTCATTCTACTGTCAACACCTAAAAGATGTTGACATCTTCCTGGTCAACATCCTCCATTATTATTTCGTCTGCCCATGCTCTTTTACTTTGTATTGTAACCTCTCTCTCGTTTTCTTCAGTTATCACTTTACACGAGTAGAAGTCTTTTGTTATTGTCACGATATTTTTAGGAGAGACTGTTACTCCCGTAGGAGAGACTAACGTAGCGATTCCCTCTTACCTTTAAGGTACTGGATCGTTCACTACTTAGAAATTGCAATTCAATTTAAAACTTGAATTTATCGATTATTAATAAAGTTACATGTTTATCGAGTCAGATTATGTGTAATTATAATCCCCCTGCCTCTCGACACAATTTAAAATAGAACAGAAGACTTTGCCATTGCTAACATTGGGCGTACCTTTCAGATTTAATCATAAATGTGTCTAGATGGTAGCGCGCAACCCTCAACAATCACAAATCGTCTTCTACACTTCAGGTTGATAAAATAAAACAGTTATTTCAAGTTAATGTGTTGTTACTGTTCTCAAAAATGCATTATGCAAAATTAATGAAATAAAATGTTACTCATGCTGGATTATGACGTGCTAGGAAATTAATCAAAATGGTTTCCGCGAATCATCAAATCTGTTCTCATCTAAATATTAAATTTAGATGAGTTTATGTGAGCTCTATGAAGCATCATTTTATGTGAGCTGTATGAAGCTTTTGAATGTTTTGTTTTTGTCTAGCTAATTTTCCTACTCACTCACTAACTACTATTCTCCTTCTTATGATTGCATTCATCTAATTTTAATGCATCTAACCTAGGTGCCCACTCTAGTACTAATTATTTTCGACCATGATTAATGAAATTTAAATTAAATTTGCAATCTTCACAAACACTGATACAAAATCACACGGTCGCTTCACATATAATTGATTTATTACCAGTTAAATCGATTCTCATTGATACTAGTCCTCTGTGCTGTCTATCGCTTATGACCTATCAGCTAAGATCCCCACTTCTACACACTATTTGTATAATTTACTTCATCTCTTTGTTTCTGTCCGGCGGAAGAATTTTATTCGATGGAGAAATAACATCGCTATTCCATTCCCATGATAAAAGTCGAACTTAAGTATGGAGTTTTAAATGTATTAAACCATACTTTATTTCATGCCTAGAAGTTTACATGAAACTTTAAGTATTAACAAACTCTTGCTACCAGTTAGTCTAACACACACCATGGTTAAATGATAATAACCTTTACAAAATCTAGTCGTCCTGAATTATCTACATAATTTAGAAGTATCAAATGCACAAACTTCCTTTCATCAAACTAAATTAGAACTAGAACAATGTGCCTCGTTAATTGATTTAGGCATACGATCTACGGGAACGATAATGAACATTGAACATGTATTTCAATATTTTTGGTTGCTTATCTCTCTCAGCCGAATGTTGTGTTGAGTATGTGTGATGTGTGGAAATGTGTCCCGGCTACTGCTGCATACATTGCATGCGTGTCTAATTAAATATTCTCTTGATGCTTCCATGAAGGTAGAAAACTATGCTAGTGCGTTCGAAGTAGAAACCTTTTTCAATTTATTATTAAGTAAGTTTACAATGTACTGTATTTCTGTTCACTTTTATCATTTTCTCTTCTTATCAAACAATTGTCCCTAATTAGACCTTTTTTGCTTCATTCTCTCTTCACACTTCTAGATTTCTTATACATGTCACCTTACATTGTTCTCATTTTATTCATACCATTCCAATGTACCTCTTTTCATTGTGTACATATTTGGGTGTCATAAGGAACAATTTTTCATATAAAAAGTTTTTTCGAAACAGTTTTCTTCCTCAAAAAAATAAAAGAAGGGTCGATTTTTCGATGTCTGTTTGCATGGGCGTGTGCGTATGTATGTCTGTCCGTCTGTATGTTCAAGAATTTCTCCTGCCCTATGGGACCGATCTGGACGAAATTTGGCAGACAGGTGTAAACTATGAGCCCGTTGAACGGTTTTCTCATTTTCTTATAAGATATGATATTCGAATAAACTTTATTGTATAGGCTACATAAAGACCCTTTGCTTTTCTTTGAAACATTTTTTTCTAAAATCACAATTTAACGTATATACAGGGTATTATTTTATTTTGCAAACTTTAGGGTCAATATTTTCGAAAAATTTCGTAAGAATTTTTTTTTAATTTCATGTGTCGAAAATTCCTTTAACACTTAAGCGATTAAGCGAGTTTAAAAAATCGGACGTCATAGCACCGGAGTAATTTGAACTTGAAAAAAAGTTTACTACCCTAAATATCTCGGTTTCTATGAAAACTGGAAAAATTAAACTTCGGGAACTTATGTAAGACCAGGGGACCTCAATTTTGCCAGTATGGTCAACTGAATATATTTGACCGATATTTTGAGTAATAATTTTTTTTTCAAAAACTTTTTAGTAACACCCTCTAAATGTTCTTCTATTTGGGCAGCCCTTGTCATGCGTTAGACTAATGTTGTTCAATTTAACACTATTGTGCTAATTGAATTTAATAGACGACTTAAAAGGTGACAGTCAAAACTAAAAGGTTCAACTTTTGCTTTATGCAAGATGTAACAAAACGTAGAACTTCCAGTACATGAAAGATGGGGTGGCGATCACGTCCATGATTTTTTTAGAATATATCTTGGTTTTCAAGTATAAATACTGAACCATATTGTTGAAATTATTCACGTTAGTAATAAATTTTCAAATATTTCAAAAATTAATGCACTACACTCAAATTTGGTGCAGCAGTCTTGTATTTAAAACAACCTCTAGAAATGTGTTTGGATCATTTCCAGTAACTGGAAGTAGTTTATCTTTAATGTTTCAAATGAAGTAGGCCTATCAATCCCTCATTCAATCAAATTTTAAAAGGCTGATTTTCGGTAACAGGAAGTTTTTACAACTTCCTGTAATAACTTGAATAATAACTTGAACAGTAAATAACTGAAATAACTTGAACAGTAAATAAATAAACCCTATAATTTCAGGATCTTTCTCAAACAGTCTCGGCTGTCCTGAAAGTACCTTCGTTTCCACCTCAGTCCGCTTCTGTATCAAATCAGAAACGCCAGAAATTAAGCAAGATCGATTTAGCTGCAGCACGTAGACGAGCGGCTCGTTTAAAAAGACGCTCCGATAAGGTTAAACAGCACAGCAAAATTATGAAAATTATGGGCGCGCGCACGTCGAGTACAAAAGTTACTTTCGAATTTGGTGTTAAGGTAGAAAATTTTTTTTTATTGTGCAATAGATCTATTAATCTCAATTTTTTAATTTAATTATATATCAGTGTTCTTTAAAATGCTCCTGAAACATGTCCGTTAAATTAGTCGTTATACAATTAAGCACATGATAGTTCAGATCCAAAACGAATACATGTTCAAAATATAAACGTAGAAGAAACGTAAAGGTCCTAAAATACAACTAATATATTCTTCAATTAGGAAAACGACAGTACTCCTACTCCAAAAATTGTGTTTTATTCAAAAAACAAGAATATATTGTGCGTGACGCGTTTCGGCTCTACAACTGTGTGATCATCATACTAAAAACAAAATTAAAAGACAGGAAATAAATATACAAAAATAATTGAATATAATAAAACATTCTTTGTTCATAAACATGAAGTCTCACAGAAATTTAAACGTAAATAATAAAGCAATCCAGATGCGATCTAGAAACCACCAACCTTTCTAATTTATAAGTTGATAATGTTAGAGCAAAAAAAATCGTTTTATGAAACCATATTAGAAGATGCCTTATAATTCCACCAAGAATAATAAATTTAAACTGAAAAAGAATTATTTTTTCATAATTAAAAAATTGTTTTAATCATAATATAGCAAAAGAACATTTAAAAGATTTGAAAGCACTGAAACATGTTTGAAAGATCACAATTCTTACCTTAGCATAAATTCCAAAAATAATTGAATTGGTAAAAACAAGATAAATTCACATGGTAATGAAACTATGAACAAAAGAAATTAAACACATCTAAAAGATTTTTCACATTTTAGAAATTTTTTCTTTAAATTTCATACGTGGCTTCATCGTTAACATGATTAAGCTACATTGGCTGTCCTATTGAAACATAAAATTTATCTAGCAAACCAAACTTTTATTATTCTTAAACGACAAGTATGAAACTGTTTACTTAGACACATAATATCTGCAACCCGTAAAGCAGTAAACTAAACAAACGGTTCATTCAATAAACGATATAATTGTCAATTATGACAATTCTAACAGTTTCTTTCAAAACTCCAAATTCAGAAAATCCGTTTGTTTACTCAAAAGTTTACCAGTATTTAAATTATTAACTTTTTGAACCTGTTTCAGAAACAAAATTTCCTTTTTTAATGACGATTCAACCAAATCGCATTCAGATATTACTTAAAGCGTACTTCAAACCTTCTGTTTGTCATCCCTACATAAAATTTCTCATTTGTCAAACATGATAGTTCAAGCGGAACCATTTTATCTTTATTATTTTTTAATGACGAAAATTTATTAATATTTTTAAAATCAATATTAATATCAAACCTTTTAAAAAGATATGACAATGAATTACTCAAGCTATTTATGTACGTGATCGAATAATATTTAGCATGCCTAGGCAACGTCGGGTTAGTCAGCATAATTGAAGTCTTTCTTTGTTTCTTCGAAAAGATTTTTTTAATAGTTTCATCATCAATACCATTAACCTTTAATTGCATTAGCCTTTAGTACAAAATTGTCAAATGACATGGAGAAATTTAAGACTTTATGAATGAGTAAATGAAAAGCAACTATTTTATGAGAATGAGGATGGTTCGAATAATAATTATAATTTATTCAAAGTAATAAGTAAGTAATATTGTTTACAATTGATTATTTACATACAAGTAGCACAAAATTGATAAGATTATTGATTAGATTTCAAAGTTGCGTACACAACCGTTCACTGTAATGAATGTATTTAAAGCGAAACTAATTAAAATTTAAACTAATAAAAGTCTTCAAGTCTTTCTCCTTTGGAATTCATTTTTTGGTACAAAGTTCAGCAAACTTGTAATGCTGTTGTGATGGTCCCTTTTTTGTCATAATTTGGCCTTTTATTTCTTTCCGGTCCTGTAGTCTGCTTGTCCTGTTACTTTTTTCTTTGAGTATATCATCTTGTGGTTTTTAATTGCTATTGTTTCTCATACCAGTATTTTTTTATTATTATTATTTTTGAATAGAAAATATGAGTTATTATTCTTTATTATTTCTGGTATTTGATTATATTTCATTATGCTTTTCCTTATAGTACTGTTTACTCCCACGTTTGTCCTAACTTATTTGTTGAATACCATTGTTTCATGATTTCAATTTTCTTACTCTAACAGTATCAACTTATGAATTCTAAAGGTGCGTATATCGGAATTCTGGTTTCTAAATCACATTTTGATTGGTTTATTATTTACGTTTGAATTTCTATGACACTTGATTTCCTTTGTTTTAATTTTATTTTTAGTCTGCTGATGACACACTGTAGTGTCGAAACGCGCCACATATTATACTTGTTTTGGAATAAAACACTATTTTGGAGTAGGAGCACTGTTTTTTCCTAATCAAACTTACTCCAAATACTTGAACCAGTTATCCTTTTTAATATATTCTTCCTTTATCACTTTAGCAAATGTCAAACTTGCCAAATTGTATTCGGTGCCCGAACAACTGTCCTCGGGTACACATCCTTTATTTTGTTTAGACTGCTTAAAATAGACTTCCATTTCGCATGAATTTCTAACAACATCAAATCTAAGCATCTCTCTGCCAAAGTGACGCAATTTGAAACAAATTGTACAAATGGACGACCACCACGTGTATACCTTATTTATTAATGCACCATCATATTACTACCGAAAACAACTACATGACGCTACCTAGCGCTGAATTTACAATATACAGCAGAAATCTGTAAAAATCTAGGAATCTGAAATGTAGGTAACCAACAGCACACAGTGTTCGTTGGCGAGCATTCTCGTTCGTGTGTAAGTACATGGTTTAGATATGTCGTGTTATGTTCGCGTTCGTACCCAATAACATGGTAGAGATATGTCGCGAGATGTTCGCACTAGCAACCAAATACATGGGTTAGATATGTCGTGAGATGTTCGCGTTCATGTGGAGGTTCGTGATCTAGTATCCCCTGTTTTCTTTTACTTTTAGGCTTTAATTCAAGCAAGCGGGTTAAAACATTGCCACGAGCAAGCCACCATCTAATCTCTGTATGAAATAGTAAAGAAACGTGGAGGTTTCCTCACAAACCTCATGGAATAGTGTAGCGCGATTTTATAAAAGTTACAATTTTTATAGCGTTGCCGCTTAAAGTACTGGCTAACTCTATTGGAATATGTTTACATGCCAGTGCTTATCTATAAATATAACAAGAGTACATTCTATTTTATCTTTAATCCTCTTTACCCGCACCACAAGACCAGAAAATGTGCATGTCATTGATTTTGCACCATCTATGCTCACACCCAAACAAAACGACCAGTATATTTCATTTTTTTTTTCATAATAGTCATTGATTAGATCGAAAATTGCTGCACCTGTCGTATATGTTTTCAGTGGTTTTGCAAATAATAAATCTTCTTGAATGGAATTCTTTAATTCAAATATATCTAACGTAAAAAGTAACACTTGTTTGCTACAATGGTCGACTCTTCAAGTTGATCTTCAAATTCGACTCTTCATTTGCCAAATCATTAATTCTCCGCGATGTTGTATTGTTTGATAAGGGAACAAGCTCACATTTCTTTGCCGCGTTTTCTCCAACATACACTTGTGATGTCTTGAGCATATAGTCCAATCAAATTTTCTGCACTGTATGTCCAGATCTTGCAATTCTGTAACTAACTCGAAATGATGCCTCGAGGGTCATTTTATTATATTCATTTGAAGATGACAGAAAAGAAGAAACACTACACCTTTTATCAACTTTCAATTTTCTTTAAAAATATTCAACAGGTTTTTCCTTGTGAGCTGGGTGCCTGAGTGATGATTTTAAACTGATGTTGCCACAAGATTTCATTACAAATTATAAACAGCGGTTTAGATTCCCCGGTGAAATAAAACAAACTTCATTTTTAATTAATCACTCATATTTTCGTTTCGGTTCTTTTTTCTCATTCTGTTCGCTTTTATCATTACTTTTACTTTGGCAAGACGGTGGTTCACAACAATTTTCCATATTGCCACCCTGGTTAGTTATAAATCAGTGACTGAAGTAGAACAAGTAATTAATTGCTTCTCTTGACAAAACTACCAGTTTTTAACCAACGATCCATCCTAATAATAACTATTTACGTACACGTTTGACGTGCGTATATATGCTCTTGCAAAATGTGACTTTATTGTAATTTATTTACACTACTAATATTTATGTACACACTATGCATTAACTACTACCACAGATTCATATCGACTCTATCCTTCCGTCCACTTCCTTTTGTGTGCTGATTGCTGACTGCGGTTTTTATATGAGCAGAGTTATTCTCGTTTTTAAGCGTATTCTGGAAAAGTGCTGGTTCGGATTCGCCTATAGAACTTTCCTTAAACGGGAACGTACTTCCATCGCCAGTGGCGTAACGTCTCGTATCTTCGCCTTTTACTATGTTTAGGATTTAAAATTCCGCCATTACAATATTTTTTCACGAACCACATAAAGTTCGCTAACCACCATTTGGGAAACGATGAGTTAGATAACAGACGTGAGAAAGCAAATGTATTTTAATATTCAGGCGGTTCATTTGAAATGACATTAAAATTCATTCAAAATTCGATTCATTTGAAATGACGACGAAAGGGACGTCGGGGAGCTATCTGACAAACTTACAAATTTCTCTATTCAAATGTAAAGGTTATTTCGACTAGGCAAACTTTGTTTAACGTAGCTGTCGTTGATTAGCTAAGTATAGTTTTTAGTCAACATTTAAAGTCGCGCTACATATTACTTATGCCTTGTGTCACTAAGGATAAAATTTGAAAGTTCATAATTTATAATTTTTAGGTGTATGGGTATTCAGATAGTTCAGCTAATGATAGTGATAGTAGCTATACAGATTGGAATAGTGATGATTCTAATTTGGATCTAACGATTAAATCGGGACCACCCTGTCAGAAGGATTATTCTCCGCAGAAATTAAACTTTTTACAGAGTTTTGGATTGTGTACACCAAGAACTAATAACGGTAATACTCGATATTGATCAATACATGTAATTTACTAGTTTTCCAAATGATATACAGTTATACCACGCGCAGTACGGTTAATCGGTTCCACAAAGAATCCGCACTAATCGGGGTATACTATATTTACTAAAATTGATAATTTAAAAACCTATTTTAAACTCAACTATGTATTGATTTATTAATAATCATTTTAAAACATTATAGTACAAATTAATCCTCCCGTAGTTCATCTATATTACTAAGAGTTTCATGATCTAATAAATTGGTGTCTGCTGCAATGCATTCAGTTACGTTAGCGGAATCTAACTAATTGAAATCAAGTTCTTGTTCAATTTCCACAATGTTATTGGTAGCTTCAGCAACATAATTGTCAAAATAAATGAAATCATTTGCACAATATGTTTCCCAATTGTTCGCAGATTGCTTGCTGTTACTTCATTCCACGCTTCGTGCGCATTTTTTATAACGTTTCTGATGTTATAGCTCTTCTAAAATTCTATTAAATTGCATGAATTTTCACCTGTCGTGGGTTTTATGGTTTGGACCCAAGTAATAAGCTTTAAGCGTCGCAATGATACCTTGATCCATTGGTTTAATCAAGGATGTCGTATTTGGTGGAATAAATGTAATTTTTACGTTAAAGTCATTAAAGTCACTGAGACCACTTGGATGACCTGAAGCATTGTCTAAGA
The DNA here is from genome assembly GCA_009867245.2 of Adranes taylori. Taxonomy (NCBI): domain Eukaryota; kingdom Metazoa; phylum Arthropoda; class Insecta; order Coleoptera; family Staphylinidae; genus Adranes; species Adranes taylori. Next base: position 10,410 of record WYDF02322217.1, read on the forward strand.
CCAATAGGATCTTAAAATTAAATTCTTTCTCTCTACAGTAAGATTCAGTTGCTGAACAAAAATAATTGGTGAATCAAATAAAGTTTTCTTTAGTCAAACTTTTCTTTAGACGATCTTTGGAAACTTTAGATACTGGGCAAGATTTTTCTTGAGCTGCAATGAAGGCCGGGACGGCAACTTTTGCCAAAACAACCTCGTTTCATCCACGTTGAATATTTGTTCGACCTTGTATAATTTTACGGATATAACTCCTCCGGATGTTTTAAATCAGCCAGTTGCCATCAGTGTCTTTCAAGTCACTGTAAAGGCTTATTCTTTGGCTTGAATTTCCATTTGACTAAGTGGAATTAATTTTTGACTTAGGTCTTCAATCCATATCAATAATAGCCGTTCCATTGTTATTATTCTTCTAGTTTTATTAATTATTTTTGATAAATAGGAATTCGTAGCTATACCTTGCGATTTATATTGTTCTTTATTTTTAACAATTTTTCGAACCAATGACTTGTTCGTTCCATTTCGACGGCCTATGTCTGCAAATGGTGCACCATATTCATGAATTTTGATTAAATTAAGCTTTTCTTCTAATGTTAACTACGTCCGTTTATGAGCGATAGAATCACCTTCGCATTTTCATCGATTTGTACTCAGCGTTGTTTAAATGGGTGTTAAAATTTAATTCACTTGAAAATTGGTCGAATCAATTTAACGTTTCTCTGGTGTAACACTATTATGGGCGCGGCTCAATTTTAACTGAATACTGGGTTCGCCAATGTGCACCTGTTGTTCGGGAAAGCCCTCGTTTTAATGGTTACGCATAGCCGTTAATTTTAGAAATTGTACTGTACGAAGCCGCACTATGCAGGGTATTGCTGCATTAATTAATTTATTTTTTATAGAAGTTGAATTAAAGAAACTTGCTCGACGTAAATGGGAACCCATATGGTACTTTCCCGAAGAGATTTCCGATTACCAAATGTTAATTACTTCAGTTAACTTGTTGATTCCTCGTCAATCGCAATTTAAATTGAATTTTGACCAAGAGTATTGTACAAAGGCAACATTCTTCGAACAGATTGGCTTGCGAGCGGTTTCACAAAAAGATCGTCATGGTAAATATGTTGTTTTAATTGTAAATTGATAGTGATGATTTTTTTTTTATATTAAATGCATTTTTATAACTAATTTTGACATTGATACATAATGTAATACATTTTTTGGCGGTCGATATTATTATATATGCTATTTGCTAGAAATCAGAGCATTGAGAAAAATGCTAGCGCTTGCTGGAAGAATGATTTCAGGAGCCTTAGGAACAAAATACTTAAAATGAACGTGATGATTGTAAATATAAGAAGATGGAATTTGTAGCTACTAATAAATTTAGTAGAAATTAGAAAAACTGCGGAAGATAGGAAAGCCTTTGAAAAAAACATTTGCAAAGTAGACAAAAGGTATAAAAGGCAAAATAGACAAAACGTTGTTTAGAAATAAATGCGTAAAATTAATTAAATCATAAAATGCCATGAAGACAGAATAAGAACATACATACTCAGTTCATCAGATCATCTCATGTTCACTAGTGTTATTAATTAATAGAATGATGGAAAAAAGATATCTAAGTGACATTGCATGAGGACTGTTTGATTAGTGTGGTAGAAAGGCCACTAAAACATAATTTTTTGAGGAAATTCGACTTTCTTTGTCTGTCTATTTTCCTTGTAACTTAATACATTTTTTCTCATCAAGTTTCTAACGTTTTCATTCCAATCAAATATGAAAATTTTTCCTACGATCCATTTTGTGAGGTTTGGGAAGAGGAAAAATCTCATGTGGTTAGGTGAGTATGGTGCGTAAGTAACCAATTTAAAACACAATGTGTACAATGCGACCATTGCAGCGTTGGCATTGTCCTGCGGGCCAGGTGCTAATCCTGATCGCTTTTGCAATATTTTCACCGAGAAAGCCTCCAATAATGCTACATATATTGCGCTTTCTCATGTCAACCATTATTATTCCTTTGGCATGCCAGTATATATGATAATGACCCATGTTCGTCCATAGAATCCACGCAAAAAAATATATATAGCACTGATACGTAGTAATCTTGCGTTCGCAATTTGTGTTGTATCTTGTTGTAACCGTTCATAACCTTTTCCAACATCGTTTGATTATCAGATGCCGAAGTTATGAACCAGATTGAGATACTCAGCCTATTAAATTTATGCTATTCTTATGTTAAATACAATTTTTAGATTAAATTGAAAATATTTTTTGTCTGAAGTAATTTCTTTCATTATTTAGAACACGAAAGAAATTGGATTCACGTAGTTGAAGAACGCCTGAAACGATTTTCCATGATTAACCTATTTTCACAATATTATATTCTTATGAATGAAGTATTTACTGCTCAATATTCCAACGAACCTAAAATGGATGAAAAACCCAGAATATCTCCTACAAAAACACCAACGAACTTCCAATTAACCAGAACAAATGATCCTCGACGTATTTTAAATACTCTTGCGATTCCATCAACGTGTGCACTAGTTACATCCCTTGTAACTAAAATGACAACAAATGCAGTTTTAGCTTCAACATCTACCAGACGAGTACGTACATCATCCCAAATTTCAACTACACCCAAATCTTCGGCAGCGTCTAAAACGATTGCAGCCGAAGTAAACGATACTAATGCAGATTGTGCTAAATTTAAGTGGCCTGGCGTTATGGAAATTATAGAAGCTTACGAATCATATTCGAAAGGTAATTATTTAAAAATTCCTAAACTCTCGTAAGTTAAATTCTTAAACTAAAAGAATTTAGTTCAAATTTACATTCACAAACTTATAATAAAAAAGAAATTAATGTTTATTGTGATTGATTACGGAGGAAGTTACATAGATAACTAGTTATAATTGAAGATTGTATATAGGAAATGTTGTAATACTGAAGGAGAGAGGAAAAAAGTAAAGACCACTTTCTGTGACAGAGAGTTAGGACCTAGACGGAAGCAGGAACATAACTTTAGCTGGGTTAAGGAATAAAATTTTAGGAGAAATTTTTTGTTGAATATTTGATGACGTTTGTTGTGATTATGAAATATATATGAAAGGGAAAGTGAGAGGAGAAATAATAACGTGTGTGAAAGTTGGGATTAAAGACGAGGAACAAAATGTGTGGCGCTAAAAATCGATGATGGTGATGATATTGTTGGTATACTAGAAGCAAAAACGATAGCATTTTATGAGATTGATGGGTACAATAATTGAAAGGAGAGTTAGATTAATGAGAAGAAACTCATGGAAAACTGAAATGCGGGGGTTAATGAGAGAGATTTTAATATATGAATGGGTGGTAAGCGTGGCAAGAAAGTCGAAAACCAAATGAAAAAGCACCGTATTTTGACTAAAAGGCGAGAAACTGATTGAAGGGAACGAATTTTTGAATGTAGTCTGGACAGGAAAGCTTATATGATATGAGGAATATAGGGTGAGGTCGATAACTAATTATGTAATAATGAATGGATATATAATGTTGGGAGAAAATGAGTAATACGATTAGCTTTCTTATGATTAAGTGGAAGAATATTTACTTTGTTACTTACCACTTGTAGCGCAAGGATTAATTTGGAACTGATCTTAACTCCTTCGGGCCATCGTCAGACAATACAGTCTATTTATTCAAAGAGAAATTTAGATTGAACAATGTAATTAGAAGGAACGTAATAAAAGTAGGAAAGGGAAGTAATAACTAGGTTGAGATGTTTGGAAATTCTATACATGTAATTAGTTCAAATTTCACTGTACAACACTAAAAAAAATTCATGAAAGCCAATATCTGTTTTATCCTAATTCGAATGTGCTGATTTCAAATTTGAAGTCCGTTTATCTCCATCACCCACCACTTTTTTTGAAAAATCGTAATTTGTTTTTGGATATTTGAGATTTTTTGGAGA
>WYDF02322228.1:0-14367 GCA_009867245.2 Adranes taylori
ATAAAGTCAAAGAGAATATTAATAATGTTTTAGTATTATAGTATTTTATTTCTGATCTCTTTTTGAGGGTTATCTCTAAGAAGTTATCGCGCGGCATAAGTTGATCAATCATTAACAAAAAATAGACCACTTTTCAGTAAGAATACGTAATAAAAAATCTGATAATAAAAACGTATATAAAACGTTTGAGGATAATTACCAGCCTCGTGCAAAACGTTTATCTCGCGACCGATAACCAATTAGGTTTGAGTTTCAGGCTTCCCGCGTGACACATTATGTAAACTACAACCTGTGCACGCGGAGGGTGTTCTCAAAATCGTCCTTTTTTTAACGTGCTTAGTGGTAATTACTTGGAGTCCGAATTTTAGTAAACAGCCCTTAATACATTAGGTTCTAAATTTATAAATCAGTAGTATTAATTTTAAAATAATAGTAGAAGTAATTTTTCCAAGCTTGACTTATAAATGAAATTAATATACTGGTTCTAAGATAAAAGTATTATATAATTACCTAAATCCATATAAATTACGTTAAAAGGAACCATAGGTAAAACCTCTTTTACTTGATGTCCCATTCTCAATAAATCTGGACGAAGATTACGACTCTCAGTTCCTCTACTATTAGCCCTAAATGATCGATTCTCCCTTCTCTCCAACTGCGTTCGATAACGTTTTTCCCATTCCCTTACATCTTCGACGCTATGCGATGTAGCTTCAATGTTTAATGCTGTTGCTACATTTTGTTGTACCGTTTTCGAGAATGGCTCCTCAGATAGTTCCTTTTTCTCGCAAATTGGCAAGAATTTTACGTTGTATTGCGTATATGGCGAAAATGCGAAAAAAAACACATCGCTCCATGTGGATGCGTCGAAACACGTTACAGAAATATCAAATATAGGTCGTTTAATGCTTAAAGCTAAAGGTTGATATTTGTTACACAATTCGAAAGGCCACATTTTAAATTTTAATACAGCTTTGCCGTTAGTTATGCCTTCTTCAGGCTGTATAAACAATGTGTTTCTCGTCCGTGTCAAAAATAACATTATACTATTTTTAAAACTTCTACTATTTACAGCACCGAAATATTCTACACCAAATTTGGATTTTAAATCACTTTTCTCTGTCAGATTGAGCTAAAATTAAATACAAAAACATCCCAATCTTAGAGATAATTAAGGCAAATACTTTGCATAAAAGGGTACACTTTTGTACAAATAGTACTTATTTTAAAAATGTACATAACAGATTCCACATTTTACACAATTGTGATACAACTACGAAAACAAAATGTATACAGAAATACAATGTATTAACAATAAGTTAGGGACATCTTGATTCAATTTTAGTCTATTCAAAACAACACACATCTAGTTAAAACATCATGCAATGCAGAACTTCCCAACCAATTGGGCACGCCTACTTTGGGAAGCATCGTGAGATAGTGGGGTGAAAGGGGGATGCGTTTGAAGTTTGAAAGAAAAATCCATTTAACGACGTAAATCCAACTTACTAATTAATTTCATTACATCATTCATTCAGTCACAAATTCACCCATTCGATCCTTATTCATGTCCAGACAGGTCTCACCTTGCACCGAGCCACTTGCGGTTCGCTTTCGCCCGCGACGGTCCTAGATAAGATCAGGTTAGGGCGGGAGCATTAAATTTAAACTTGCACCGACCCACCTGCGATTATCCTTCTCTAAATTACCCGTTGATATAAAAAATTAAGAAACGAATTTAATGGAAAAACAAGCCTCGATATAAATAATCAAAAATAATGATATAATTAATGGTTATATATAAATTATTGAATACTGGTAAATAGTTTTGGTCGGACTTTGTACTCTAGAGAAATGTCATGTGAGAAAGCATCTTTCCCAAAACCATGAAATTTTCTACATTTCTAAAATAGACGATTTGCGAGATACAACATCCAAAACTAAGCTTGTGTGTCTTGCTTTCATGCCTATACATAGAGATATTGGAAATTACTCATAAATTTGGTAGCTCGGGGGCGACAAGTAAACTTGGCATTTTGTAGACAATTTCACTGAAATAATTTGGTATTTGGTACATAGTGTCTAAATAATTAAAAGGAAAATTCTAAAAAAAACATGGATACGCGACTGCACAGTTGCGCAAACATAAAACGCTACAATATTGTGTTGTTTATAGTTCATAAGAAATACTTTTAATAAACAATGCAAAGTAAATATTATATTCAAACATATCTTATCAGAGTAATTATCAAGTCTAAAGGAGAACTGAATATACATTCCCTATTATTATTGATTTACCATAAGTAAGTATATGTTTTAAAGGGATTACTCTCATAATTTATAAACGAATAGAAAAGCTAAAAGCATTGAAATTAAATAACACTTACACTTATAGTTCCAGTTAGTGATCTGACAACTAAATGATCAAAGAAAGTTATATAATTGCTAACGTATGCTTCCGGTTCATCCTGTTTATCATGATTTTCAGCATAAATCAAAAATCCAAACAACGGTGAACAAATAAGCTTTGTTATATGTATCAATTGCGAACTTGGAAGCACAAATGACAAAAGTAATATAGGAACGAGTAAGACAAGTCTGAATAAAGCTAGAACAATTCCAATAGGACAATATAACAGTAAAAGCAGCAATTTTGAATTGGGCACATTTTCAAATCTGAAAGTATATTAACATATTGTACACATCGATTAAATACATCCACAATAAATAATTCACCTGTAATAATTAACCAATTGCTTTGTTTCAAGTACCATATTTTAATATGCGATCACTAATCAAACTCTGCATGTATTTAAGTAATTTATATCTGTAATTTATTTAATTATTCAAAATTGCAAATATGCCCTGTCGATTTTTATTTTCACTGTTAGCCTCTAATGATCAAACTGATTCACTACCATTGCCCAAACGAGGGTAATATTAATCAACATGTTTAGACATACCTAGATAATGCGAAGTTACATTCAATAATTGATGGATATATTTACTTAGGACGTTACAACAAACTTCCAAAAAGTATTCAGAATATAGAAGGCATTACTAAATTCAGACAAAACATGGAAAAATAAATAATGGATTAATTATAAATAAAACTGCTTAGTGACTTCACTTGGATTTATAGCCACAAACTAAAATCAGAATTATTGTTCCATCACGTAGCTCTTAGTATTCAAATAAAAATGTATTATCTTGCACAATTGTCTTGACATGTCTAAATGTAATCATTCATAAAATGCTTTAGAAACGATATTACTCACCAAAAATGCTTAATACCCAACCTGCAATGTATAGACATTTGTTATAAAACATTAAACTGTAATAAATAATGTTTTTTCATGGTTTATTTAATAAAGAACTGTAACTGTCAAATAAATTGTAAACAATTTTAAGACGGCCTGTTATTCAGTAACTGTCGAGATTAATCGTTCGAGGTCGGTAAATATAAGAGGAAGGTAACTATAATTGATCATGCACATCTATAAGGGTAGATGTAAAACTTCAGTCCAGTGTGTGCGGGTTGGCACGAACTATAAAGATCTCTTTACGAATTAATAAAGACGAAATTATCTGATACCCTACCTATCAGCGTCGATGGTAGAGGCTCGACGTTAAACCATATAGTCGGTAATAAGCCAAAATAGGCAGAAGCAGGCCGACTATAAATAAGCATAGAACAGAACAATATAACAGTTGCTGAATAACAGGGCGTCTAAAAATTGTTTACAATTTATTACAGTTCTGTATTAAATAAACTATGAAAAAACATTATTTATTAAAGTTTAATTACTAATGTTTATACATTACAGTTATGGTATAAAGCATTTTTGGTGAGAAATATCGTTTTTAAAGCGTTTTATGAATGATTTCGTTAGGCTTGTCAAGACTTTGAGAAGCTATTTCTCCTAAACTAAAAGATTGTGCAAGATAATACTTAACATTTTTAATTTGTATACTAAGAGGTACGTAATGGAACAACAAATTCTAATTTTAGTTTGTGCCTATAAATTCAAGTCCAGTCTCGTTAGTTTCATAACGACATTCAATAAATCTAAATATTATTAACCATCATTCAACACCAGTGGCGGAACATCAAAATTCGCCCCCCTTCTCCCGCGAAAACGCAGGGTCCTGTGACCAGTAGCTCCACCACTGGTGTTTAAAAAAACTGGTAACACAATGATATTGTTGCCAGTAAATTCGGCCTCGGTTTAAACCGTTAATAATATTCTTTTCTAATATTACAATTGAACAGGAAAAATACTCATGTTTAACATGAATGCCATAACTAAAAATAAAGAAAATTTATAGATATAGTAGTTGAGTATTGAGCAGACTTGTGTTTTGCAAAATAAAACAGAACGAAAAGATTTGAGCACTTTAATACAAGCTATATATCAAAATGATCTATTTGATCGGCATCAAATTTAATAAATTTAAATTGAAAAATATCAATAAAATTTTGTAAAATATTCAATGATTCTTCTCCTTCATATTTTTGATCCATACTGAATATTAATTTACCACTCGAATTGTATTTCATTTTAAAGACATTTAAATAATCTATTAAACTCGCAATTACAAAGGCTGAAGAATTTATATGATCCTTCAACAAATCACTTTTTATATAATTGTTAAAATTTTGAACTATAATTACTTCCGGTATTTTATGCCAACAATGAATTTCATTTAATTGTTTTAATAAGTTTTCATAATCTTTCAAATACCTACAATTACATATATATATATAAGAAAAAATAAAATCATGTAATTAATCGTACAAAAATGTTATTCTTTCCAACGTTTCTTTGCCTGGTATGGTTATATCTGCTGGAATATTAGTGATTTGATTTTGTGAAATGCACCACACATTTTTTTCTTGTTCAGCATAACATATAGAAAGCTACGAATCAAATATATTTTAAATAAAAAGTACCTTAAAAGTTATATAGTACCTTAAAAATATAAGTATCAGATTTATTATTTCTATATAATAAAACAGTATTATTATTATTAAACATTTTAGTAAACATCGTTTAATTAGAGTAACCGTAGATATACCAAAATCGATTGCTTCAATGTTGTTTGTGACGTTTAACAATTGTACCAAAATGTTGAACGAAGTCATATAATTAGTTAACTGCGCTACATATGGGTAAAATTAAATTGTGACTAAAGATCTTAACACACTGTGGTCTAATGTATACTTTATTCTCAACAATCTTTACTTGATCAACATTTTATAATGTTAATCGAACCCATATAAAAACTAGTTAAATGAGCTACATTTGACTCAAATTACTTTTGTAATAAAATATCTTTGCCTAATGTACACGTTATTCTTGCCCGGGAAAAGAAAACTAAAAATAAATTAATTTCTAATACCAGTTTTATAACTGGCAGATGAAATGAAAATGGAAAATAGCAGTAAGAAGTTAAATACATGCATACTATAAATATTTGTAAACATTGTACACAATAAATAAAATAAATTTTTGTTTCTGCTCTATCACTATTATTATATTTGTTATCACTATTCTAAACTACGGCCAACTAAGATTAATATAATTGACATCTACTTGAACTAAACAGGTATATCAAGGGGCACACTGTACGTCCGTAGTAAGAAATCAGTCGTAGTTGTGATCATAATAAATTTACCAAATAGTTAAAAGAATGTTGAGTTTGTACAGTAATATTTCGAATGGATTAAAGTGAAATAAAAGCTTTACATATTAGAAATTTAATAAAAAGTATAAATAATTATGCTTAATAAATATTATTCAAATTCTTCCTTAATATAAAGTTATTGAAAAGAAAATCAAACTATTTCACTAGACATTATTCTGAACGAATAGCTTTTAGCTGTATTGAATAGATTATGTTTACATAGTCGATGGTTATTGATGAGAATGACAGATAATGAACGTCGTTTTTAGTGTTTAAGTCAAAGTCAAAATCAATAGTGGTAGTGGGGAAGATGTCAAAATTACATGTCAAATTCAGTCAAATGCTCCTAAGTTGTCTGAAAGCATTCTTTAATGTGGATTTATGTTTAATGAAATAATATAGAGAATATAAGTAAATTTGTATAGTGTTTAGTGCAATTTGGAAATAATGGTAAAGCGTAAAAATCAAGCTTTCATTGATTCCGACTCTAGCAATGATTCCAGCAGTGATTTGGACACTGTAAGTCGTGAGTAGGGTATACATGGCGCCAAAAGGGCAATATATTTTAATAATCGGGTTATTTTTATAATGTATGAAGCTTAAAAGCTTTCCACCGTTCTCTCTTTCATTTCTTTACCTGGTATTTTAGACATCCGTTTGCAAGTCTTTTCTTAGTTATTGTATTCGCATATTAAATGAAAAATATTGCGGCCTCATTTAAAAGTAAAATTATTTTTGTAACTATTTGTAAATATTTTTATAATGTAATTTCTGGGTATATGTAATTGTTGCAATAGTTAATTTAAGTGACAATAAGAAATAACAAAATTTAGACACTATTGAAAGATAATTTTACACTGAACGTAAAAATAATTGCTTTACGCTAAAATATCTTAATATAATTCTCTCAAAAAAAAAACCGTAAATATCTGCTAATTATAAATAATGACATTTGTAATTAGATATTGAATTTTTCTTAAGTTGTTGAGACAAAATTAATTTACTAGAGCACCCTGGATGACATGCAACTCAGGTATTATTACAGCTTAATTTGTGATGCCTGCCTATTTCATAACATTGCACTGAAGTGGATGGAGTACCAATAGAATTGATTAAGTACATTCCCTAAGAACTCCATGAATTGTTTATATATATATATATATATAGCAATCGCGAGTGAAATCTGATGAGAAGTTGTTTGTCTTCAGGGTTATATCTCGCGTGGTAGGCCTTCCAGTGTGCCCTATCCAGGTATATAAAATATACAGGGTGTTACTAAAAAGTTTTTTCAATTTTTTTTATTGCTAAATAAAAATAAATTCAAAAAACTTTTTAGTAAAAAAAACAACTAGAGTAGGTTTTTTTCAAAAACTCAAACCTAGATCCATTGCTGCCATTATAATAGCCTTTATATAGTTCCCAGTTACAATTCCGAAATAGTTCAACAATAGAAATACAAGCGGGTTCGCCACGAACGAAATCTAAATCGAAAAAATGCACCTTGGCTGGGCGTTCTACAATCGATGTAATTTTTTACCAAAATTTTTAGGGCCATTTTCTAAGAGATTGGTATTTAAACGGGTTTTAACGTATTTAATAAGGTACTATTTGTAATTTGCCTTCTATTATTGTTCTTATATGATTGATGTATGGTGGTGATGTAGATATGTTTTTCGTTCGATGTATTCACTATGTTTTCTATAGGAATTTCTAAATCTTGCAAAGAAGAAACATAAGAAAAAAATTACCACAGAGTCAAAAAGTTCGGACGATAGCTCAGCGGATTCCGATGATGATCAACCGAGTCCACCCAAAGCAAAATCGAAAAAGACTCGAACGGATTCGGGTTCGATCTCTCCTGTTACTATTAAATCGAAACTGGAATCTACGCCTGGCCCCAACAATGATGAAGAGAATGAGGAAGAGGAGGAAGAAACTGCACAAAAGAAGAACAATTCTGAACCAGAAGAGGGCGAAGTTTCAGATTCTTCGTCTGATGATTCATCTGAAGAGGAATTTAATGATGGATATGATGATCAGCTCATGGGCGATGAAGAGGATCGTGCTAGGTTGGCTAGTCTAACCGAAAAAGAGCGCGAAACTGAAATTTTTAAACGTATTGAACAAAGAGAACTCATGAAACACAGGTAACCCATTTTCTTATTAGGTCTAAATGGAAGATATGTTATCTTTCAATGATTTTTATATTTTAAGTTTTTTTATTTTTTAAAGTTTTACATAAAAGTTTTATGTAAAACTTTTATTGGTATTTTCTGATCTACCTTTTTGAGTTGAGTTTACTGATCGTTGACCACTACTGTTGTTGTTCAAATAATACTTCAATTCGCAGAATCAGTTGTTTCACATTTAGGCTTTTCCGCTTCTACCTAAATCTCTGTACAAAAATAAAATTAAAAGTCTACAATTGAATGATGAAATTTTTAATGTTCAGCGGCGATTTAGACGCAATGGTATTTGTGAGATCGAACAGAGAACGCGTTTTTGTAATGCATACGACTGTAAGATATGAGGCGATGTTTAATGAGTTTCTAGCACAAGATATCTCCGACTAAATTAATTTAAGTTTTTTCATTTCTACCTGTCTCCCAAAATTTGCTTTTGTGGTGTATTTTATGATCTATTGAGTTAATGCTCCTGCTAATGAGCAGGTGAATGGTGAATAAGGGGAGTCAAGTATGATGTCCTCTAAAATAATGTCCCAATTTGCAAATTTCCTCATCAGACGATTGCATTTAATTCTTGCGAATATGGTTTGGTGCTGTGTAAATTTTAAGTAACGCTTGCTTACGACACTTTAGTTTTGTTGTACTTTCGAGAATTTTGCACAAGTAATTTATACTTTACAATTATTAGTATGCAGTTCTTACATTTAGGAAAATATAGTTCTAATTAAGTGTTCCGTGAATTGGTAAACTTTAGAGACAATTAACTAGTTTAGCATATATAGAAACATGAATTTATATTCATCACACTCTTCATGATTGGTTGGTTTACAATTTCAATATATTATTAAAAAACTCGTTAAAGTAGGCTTATAACAGAATTTTAATTGACTGATTATCAATACTGTCATTGAATTTTGAAAAGATTCCCATTGGAATTTTGAAGAAGAACTAAATGAAAAAACTTATTTAGGTTTGAAATTGAGAAGAAATTACGACAAGCGAAAAAAGCGGAAAGGGCAAGAGATAAACCGACAAATTCGGTGAAAACGCCACGTGATCAGAGTAAAAATTTTCAACGTGATTTTAGTTCAATTGATCATAAGGAACGTAGCAAAGAAAGGAAAAAGATTATTGAAGAGAATAGAGGGAAGGTAAGAGTTAATTAATAATTAATGACTATGTAGTTTATTTGTAATTTACAGAATACAGTTATTATTTTTAAGCCGTTGAGTGTAATAGTCTTCTAGGCGCATGCAACCCAATTTTGAGTTAATACAATTTGAAGTTTCAATTATCTATGTTAGAAATGTTATCATCTAAATTCTACTTAGAACATAATGCGGAAGTAAATTCGGAATTACTTTTTTATTCAGCTTAGTTATATTTGCAATAAAACGTAAATTTTTTTAGATTGTAGGTTTTTTATGATATTGTTTAGATTGTAGGTTTTTTCATGAGTTTGGGTTTCCTTCCTTCAGTATTAAAGAAACGATTTACTGAACTATTTTCTAGTACACTGCTCACTAGTTCAATGCTCTGATGCAGTTGCTGTCTTAAGACTATCACTGTGCCTATAGAGTCCGTCATCAGTAAGACTCTCGAAAATAATTTTTGTCAACTTTTAAGACAAAGTTCATTTTGTACATTTTTTGGCACTACTTAAGGTGTTCATTTATCTCTTAGTTTAGTTTAAATCTATTGACTAATGTGATTTATTTGCGTATTTTATTAACTGAAACCCTACTTTACAGGTACTCTTAGTCATTTATCACTTAATGTACCTACTTTTTAATGACGTTGCGAACATTTCGTTGTTTTTTCGTCTCACTGTTCATTTATATCCGAGTGTAATTTATTATACAGATGAAGGACAGACGAAATTGATCTTAAATGAAAAGTATTAAATAATAAAGTGGCCTACAGAACCCGAAGAAAGTAAAATGGTTTTAGTTAACTCTGATGTCTTTTTTCAAAGGTTGATAAGAGAGTAAACGCGATGGCTGAATTAAAAGCAAGACGTGAAAGGCGCGAGGAATTAGAGACGGCTAGGCGAGAGGAACAGCGGAAAAAGGAGGAAGAAGACGCGATTTTACTATCAAAGAAAAATGATGTTAAACTTAAGGCATCTGATATTTATTCTGACGATAGCGATAGTGATGGTAAGTTGTTTTTGATTAATTAATAGGCTTAAGACTTCTATGCTACTATACCACAAATTTTGTATTGCACTGCACCCATTATTTCATTTGCAGTTGTATTAAACTGTTTCCATACGTCACTTAGCAGTTTTTCTTTCCTCTAATACATAAAGTCTAGATTTTTGTTTTGATTTAATATTGTCAAAATTCATTGCAAGATAGTTATTTATGGGTTAACTAGAAAAAGTTTAAAAATTACTAATTTTGCTTAACAATTTTGCATTTTGATATGTACATGTCATATATGTTAGAGAAATAACAAAACAACATAATTAAAAAGATAAAAGTAATATCAAAAACGGAAGAAAGACGAAGCTAATGTTCACTGGATGAAAGCCAAATCTTAATTGACCCTCCGCCGCCCCTTCCGTGATATGTCATCTACTTCTAGCCATGATTCATTATGATTTATATAAACAAACACTTTGAAATACAAAGGATCTATTGAACCCAAACCTTACATCATCCAGATTTTCCCGATTAGCATTGATAACTGGATGGTATTTTAAACTAAACGAAAACAAATAGTTAGCTCTGCCTTAAAATAATGCTTTTTAACATAAGGAACAACTCTTTATATTCATTCTTCGTGTTCAGTGTTGTAAAACTTATCTAGGTTGTAACTTCATAAAAAAATATTATTTTTATCTAACACGAAATAAGCCCGTTGTTCTAGATACTAGCTTGCTAATATCAGGCCTGTGCCCGAACCCGAATTAATTTGGGCTCGACTCGGACCGGGCTTAGGTTCAACGGTTTGAGCCGGTCCGTGCAGCACTCTACTGCACGTACTAAATATTTATAATTATTGTCTTGACAAAGAATAGAATAAACCTTTATTGTGAAAATATCAACTTAAACTTTTCTTTTTTATCTGTTTTATGTCTTATTTATTTTAACTGCTGTGTTATATATATAATTAAACCTGTGATTAATTTTGTTTACTATTAACAATTACAATTACGTGGGTTACGTCATCATTATGCGGTTTTGCCTGTGGACTTGTATCTGTTTGGCAAATAAATAAGTCGAAGAAGTTGTTAAAAGCATTTTATTATATTTTATTAGGAGATAGTCCAAAGAAGTCACCATCAAGTCGTGATTCACCTGAAAGTGGACGTGGAGAACGTGACTCAACCACTAAAACAGAGTCAGAATCGGCAGTTAGAGCGTCGCGAAGGAAATCTAGATCACGTTCTAGATCATCATCATCTTCCTCTTCTGGGGCGGCGAGCGATAAAGATAGCGATACAGAGGATAGAGATCTATTAAAACCGAAGTGAGTTATACTGTTTCATGAACCCAACAATGCAAAATTTATTTATAAATTCTGTGTTAAAAGGTATATTGCGACACGACAAGATCTAAACTCTATTCGTCTTTCCCGTCATAAACTTGAACGCTTCGTGCATCTACCGTTCTTTGAACGGATAGCGAAAGGATGTTTTATTCGTATTGGAATTGGTCAACACAATAATATGCCAGTGTATAGAGCGGCTGAAGTTACTGGCGTTTACGAAACAGCCAAAGTTTATAATCTGGGAAACACGAGAACAAATAAAGTAATTATTATTGATTATTAATAAAGTAAGTCCTCTTTTTTTAGTTCCAGAAGTTGTACGTAAACAAAATAAAAAAATGTTATCGAATATTTATTTGGAATATGATATAAATCATTTTTAAGAAAATAAAATTTATAGGACAAATAATATGTGTGTTAGGGTTGCAAAGTACGACATGGTCGTGGCGAGCGCGTATTTCGCTTGGAATTCGTTTCGAATCAGGAATTTACCGAAGCCGAATATCAGAAATGGGTTGAAGCGTCTCATGCGGCCGATACACCGATGCCCAGTAAGGAGCACATCGGCCAAAAACAAGTAGATATCAAGGAGGCGGTCAACTATGAGTTCAATGAAAAAGTGAGTTTTTTACGTAATTACTGCCGGTTTTCCACCGAATAGAATTAGATAAGTAAAGGTTTTCTCTTGTTTGTAATTTTGGAAACAAAAATATAATTGGAATAAATTCAGACATTCTATAGCTTGAAAATGATGGTATCGAATGGAATTTCAATCTGTATAAGTAATTTTTGCAAGTAATTCAAGTAAATTTAAATTACTTGCCCTGTACACGTTAACTCCTGTACACGTTTTGATTGGAAGAAAAGATAAATGTTTGGATTGTTTGTCAGTTATTGAAGAAGAAAAAATGATTCCATTTTTTAATGTCCCACAACTTTCAACGCGAATTTTGGTTAACATACGGTATAACCACAGTGTTTACTTAACGAAGGGTGTGAAGAAGACAACTTCAGCAGCGATAGTTCGAATATGTCGAATACTTCTCGTAAAACGCTGCGCAATGGACTTTATACAGCTTGATTGAGTCGAGCTATGTTGTCGTAATCCATGTTATGATCAAGTGGAAAACTATTATTTCGTTATTTACTATTTATAGGACAATGTTTAGACTAACTATAGTTTTATCTCTTCCGAGGCATCTATAGCTACAAGCTATTAATTCACTTTCGGCAGACATCTAGTGTATTAAATCTTGGGCAAAAGTTATTGTAGTTTAGTGTGGATTATGATGGTTAGATCAATGTTATAGTAGAGGAGGTACTAAGATGCCATATTAAGCAAAAAGTACAAAACAGCCATCGAATGCACCCTAGAGAAAGACTAAATAAAGTTGATTTTAGGTGCGTACTAAGAGTATGTAAGAGAAGGAGTGTGAGGAGTATAGTCATCAAAAAATGTTAGTTTAATGTTCATTGTTATAGGACGTAACACGTATTCTTCAAGAGAAAGATCGATTCAAGCAGAGAACCTACAACTATGCAATGAAAAAGACACAACTGATGAAGGAGCGTGATTCGGCGATGTCGCGAGGTGATGAGGAGACCGCACGTGAATTCGAGGCGAAACTCGCCGAATTGGAAGAACGCGCTATTGAATTGGATAAGGCACGAACGAGTACCATTTCGAGTATTTCATATATTAATGATCGTAATCGTAAACGAAATGTTGAAGAAGCGGAGAAAGCGATTATGGAGGAACTTAGAGCTAATAAAGGAAAAAAGGTAAGCGGGCTGAATATCGCAAAGATTTAGAAAATATAATTAATTATATACCAGTTGTGTTAATATAGTACATAATACTAATCACTTGAAATATGGTAATTGTACAACATATTTATTTCAACATTTTAGATATGTTTATTTCATATAAAAACTATTTAAATCAAATTTTTCAAAAGTAATATCAGTATCTGCTGGGTTTACTTTACTTCCGCTAGCTCTAAAATTTAGCCGCTGCTACCACATCAGTACGCCAGTCGTCTCTCGATGTCGCCTTCCTCCTCCAGTTATCGACATTCGCATGAAGAGGTCTTCGCTGACGACATACATCCATCTCTTCCATGATCTTCCATCAAACTTAAAAACTACTGACTAACTGATCAAAACTGTATATCAAATGAAATACTGAACATAGATACAAATATATCTAAAGTGCATAATATAAATTTCACATATTAACATTGAGTATCTTGAGGAAGTTGTAGTAACATTTGTTTCCAGCCATCATTCTAGTATTAATTTCAGCTGTGACCTTGTCTTCCGTTACAATGCCTCCCAGGTATTTAAACTTGTTAACCCTTTCAAACTCTTCAAAAACCTTTACATTCCTCCATTCCTCCACTACAGTTGGAATTTCTTCCGGTATCTTGATGTCGCGACATGGCACGAGTCACATTTTGTTCACTTTAAAATGAAGTTTTAATAGCGGTAAACAGATGAGTGTTCAAGTTCTTGCTAAGCGAAAGACGAAAATATATTAAATAATATTGCGAAAATTCACCTCATCATAAATTTCCCTTTTCCTGTTTGAAATATTTGCAATTTTTGTATGTTTTGTTCTTCAGTATGATTAAAGTTGAAACAAAGCAATGTAGTAATTTTTAGTCTCTTGCAGGGTAATTTGTTTCAATATCGTAACAAGTTTGTACTAGAGTACACTTGAATTTTTCATTCAATGTTAGTTGTTGATGGAAATTACACTGTTTTTATGTATCTTATATAAAAACCTCAAAAAATGTGTAAAAACCCACCTCTGGTCACGATTCAACGAGTTTTTTATAATAAGGTATCTGACGAGGACCAAAACTCTGAAGCGAGCGCTCGTCGTACGTTAGTTTATTTAAATTGCAAATAAGATCTAATAGTCTAAGATCCGGCATTAAAAAAATATACCCTCATCTGTTAATTGAATGAAATAATTTTTTATAGGCTGATT
>WYDF02322239.1:0-14367 GCA_009867245.2 Adranes taylori
TATAATGGTTCGCTCCAAATACTTTTGTGATATTCTACAATTAAGTTACACACTCTTATTTTTATATTGCTGGTTCGGCATTGATAGGAGTAGCGTTCTTCTCGAACCCACTCGCACTTTATTCTGATTGGAGAACAACTTTGGATATCATAGAATTTTGACGGGGATGCAATGCGATATTGATCTTTAAAATTCGCAACGAATGAAAGAACCCTTTTGATTGGGATTTTATGCTTCCTAAAGATTTTATAAAAATTTCATCCGGGCTCCTCCCAAATGGTGCCGTCAACATCAAGAACTGCCGCCGACATGCAAGGCCAAAAGTCGTAAAAAACGAAAGGTTTTGGGTCTGATACTAGTCGATGTTGAGTGAGGATCTCGCACACTTCAACTAGCAGAATTCTCCATTAGGTGGCCAGCACATTCTTATAGAGTGAGCTAAAAATCCCACGTTTGAGTCTGTTTGACATCTATAGGAAGCGCCATCAGCAAAATCGTTTATTATTACTTTATTTTAAATTAAACTTAAATTCTACTACGTTTAGTAGCAAAATTCTATAACGGCATGGCAGGACCTATATGGCACATATACCGGACCTGGCAAACTTTGTTTTGGCCCACCTGGTGATCATATTTCGTTACGGCGCCGACAGCTCAACTGGACATGGCCTAATTGCCGCGGCCTTTCCATTTTCCGCTGCTTTTCCGCTGCCAGCGACTTATCTAATTGCCGCGTCCAGGCACATGGCTTAATGGTCGCGACTTTGCCCAGCGTTTGCCACGGCATCACCACAGCTTTACCACGGGTTTGCCATGGCTTTGCCACGGTTTTTCACGGGTTTACCACGGTTTTTCCATGGCTTCGCCACGGCTTTGCTACAGCTTTGCCACAGGCGGTGGCACGGCTTTGACACGGATTTTCCACGGCTTTGCCACAGGCTTTATGGCTCTCGGTTGAACGGTAAAGAAGTTGATGTACTGCAGCGATTATATATTTCCTGACTATATGATTCCTGATAACTGATTATATATTCCTGTTCCTGATTATATATTTGAATTAACAATAGAAGAAACAGTGGCGTGTCTAGAACCGCACAAAAAGGGTCAGCTGAAGAGTAAAATAAAGCCGCAGTCAAAAATATTTTGATGCAAATAAACATTCTTTCCTCCAACATTCTTACTTTTTATTTGTTTAAGTGTCGAAAACTAACGCTTTGTAAATGCATGTATGGCGGGCATATGTAGTGAGAGTCAATTATCATAATTTGAAAATATCAAGGAAATCATAACCTAGTTCCCAAAAATGTTTCCAAATATTTCTACTAGCTGCTGTTTTATGTAAGCTTATATAAGATATCTATGCCTAGTGCAATTACAAAAAATTAGAATTAACTAACACAATGTATTATTCCGGTGGAGAATATAGGAAGAGCCATGGTGTCGGTATAATGTTATCAAACAAAATCAACAATTTCGTGCTGGACTATGAACCCATTAACGAACGACCAATGTCTTTGAAGCTTAATACGAAGCCCTCTGCCCTAAACATCATGGCACTATATGCTCCCACTCATAATGCTAATGGCGAAGAGATCGAGGAATTTTATCGAACTGTCGAAGTGGCAATAAGTAAAATGATGAGCAAAGAAATTTTGATGTTAATGGGTGCTTTAGTGAGGAAATCGGTTCCACTGCCAACGAGGATTATATTCGCCATGTAGTGGGGAAGTTTGGGACAGGAGAATGGAACGACATGCGAATTTAGCAACCCCAGTTAATCAAATAGATTTTATCTTGATTAAGCAAACATGGAAATCCTCTGTAAAAACGGTGAAAACGTTAGCGTCTGCAAATTGTGGAAGCGATCATCAATTCCTGATGTTTGAGTTAACAAGACAACTTAAAATCCTTAAGCACAGGCAAATAAAAAGTCTGCCGAGGCTGTTACAGTTTTATCAATAACGTCATTTGCAAAATTGAACCCCTGCTCGAAGAACTTCAAACAAAACATACTGAAGCTATAAGACAAGCTGTGCAAAATTTCTACAAGAACAAAATACTATTAGGGAGCCCATTTTATCAATGGGAAACAATTGCTCTCATTCGGGAACGAAGGAACGTCAAATCCAGTGGTCTTGACTAGAGCATAGACATGGAACTGTCGAGAGATACGTTACATCGGGAGACAAAGTTGCTACACATATAGACAAAATAAATATCTGATGAATGTTTATAGAACTTCAGAATTTCTCTAAACAAATAATTCCAAAGACCTGTTCAAGAAGATATGTTGTATCACCCAAGAGTTCAAACACATTGGGCAACTAAATATCAATATAATTGTCTGAATACAGATCTAGATCAAATGACATCAGTGTGGAAAGATTACTGTGGCAATCTGTATGCTGACCCAAATGCTATTTGCGGAGACCTGGGGAATTATGAGACGGAACCGGATCTACTTGAAGATGAGGTGAAAGTCGCTATTTAACAAATTAAGATAAGGTAAAGTAGTAGAAATCTACAGAATATTAGCAGACGTAAGCCGAGACTAGAAGACGTAAAGGCTAAAAATAAATGCCAACATGACAAAAGTCATGGTAGTAGACCCAGATGACGAATATCGAGGACAATCTTCAAAAATAGGGATCTTTGAAGATGTAGAAAAAATTGGCGTAAAGAATGGCATATTTGGGTAAATTTCCATGTTGTCCATAAGTCCAGAAATAGGACGGTGAATTGATATTTTCTGTTTGGCTATGATAAAACTAACACACATTTGGAAATATCGAGATATCACTAGGAAAATTAAGGCAAGCCTTGTAAACCCTAGTTCTCGTCACTTTTTCGTACGCTTCAGAGACCTGCGTAATCCGTTCCAACGATAGGCGAAGAATAGATGCGTTTGAAATGTGGGTCTACTGCAGGATGCTGCGAGTTCCTTGGACGGCTAGAAGAACAAATGTCGCCATCTTAAATGAGGTCAAACCCGTACAAAGATTGTCATCGTTAACAAATTGACGAATTTTGAAGTTCTTCCGACACATCTCTCAACATGACAGCATGGAAAAACTTGCTGTTCAGGGAAAACCGGAAGGGAAAAGGAAACGGGGCCGATCTCCATCTAGGTGGACAGATAGTATTTCGGAACTGAGAGAAACAGGTGTCACTAAAGTAGCGCGCCAAATGAATGATGGACAGACCTGGGAATCAACTGTTATACACAGAGATCAGAAGATTGCCGTATTCCAGCCTAGTCACCACATTCAGACAATGTCAACACCCAGCCTAGTCACCACACATCTGTTACAACGTTGGATGAAGAAGAAGAATATAATGCCTATCCTAACGTGGTCTGCCCTTGAATTTACCTACCCATAAATTATTTGAGAAGAAATTTCTTGTTTTTCAAAAATAATTTCAAAAATGAAAAACTAGTAATTAGAAAAGAAAATTGCGGGGTTGGAACCTCGATGTCTTAATTAAAAGCTAATCTCTTTAATCATTCGCGTATTTCACTGCCAAGATGTTTTATTACTAGTATTACTTATAACTGAAGTAGTGATACGAGCAACATTTTACAAGTGCACTTTGTATACAAGACTATTTTTAGTTCAATTTTCAAAAAAATTATGCGTTAAAACTTCAACGATCTACATATATAAAACACTATACTGGCGATAAGCAATAACTTCATAGTTTGCAAGCTGGTTCGACTTACGCGTGTATCGTTGTTCAGCGAAAGCGGGCAATTCAAATTGAATTCAATTTTGATTAGGATTGTAAAATATTGAAAATAATTATACGTATTCGGATCAACAAAATAATAAATAACACTAAATTTTTACGGTATAAATTTCTGAATGTTTTATATGAACATAATATAATTTTTTTTATACTCTGTAGGTTTTTAATTTACATAAGGCAACCGGTGCTTTCTCTAGTTTCCATGATAAACACGCCACTGTAAAGAAGTAAATTCATATACAACGATTGGATTGTTATGGAGATACCTAGTATAAGTAGTGCAAACACGCCTAAATTATTTTAATGTTTGTTAAAATATTGTACTTACCTCATATCAGAAGGATTTGTATCTTCAACAACATTATAATTGTCTCTATACATTTGTTCATCTCTGGCGAAACTAACTCCATCCACCAAATTAAATTCAGGATCATTCTCGTATGATCTCAGCTGATTCAGTGCACCAAATCCGATACAATACGCTAAAGATCCTACAGGTCTTGACAATAAGCATTCTTTAAAACCTTCCTCAACAGGCGGCGTCTCTGCCGCATTTTTCACAAACAGAAAAATTAAGTTTAGATAAAAAATAGGCCGATGATATATGTACGACATAACTGGAGGAACAAAATTTTAAATCATCAATGCAAACAATTTTATACTATTCTTTTTTTTGCAGGAGTAGTTTACAAAAACAATGGAAATTGTTATGTTCGAGTGCGTTTTAATCTTGAGTGAAAGTGATGTAAATAATTGGAGTTCATTTAAAAAAAAATCGCATCTTTGTTCCGTCGTATGTGTATGGAAATAAATACAACAAAAATCTTTACTTATGAGATTATAATCACATGGGCGTTTTTCGACTATCTTTCTTTGTTATACTGCTGAGTAATAAAAACAGAAAAATTTGCTTTGCATAAGTACAGTTTTGTTATAATTAGTTGCAGAAAGTGGTTTACGTAATGTATTTAATTTTTATTTGTTTAATTTAGTTTTGTTTAGTACCATTTGATTCTATAATAGAGTCTCGCTTATCCGTCACAAACAGGCCGCCATAACGTCTGATAAGCGAAAATGTCGGATAATAGGGATAGGTTAACAAACCGGGTTTTTTACAAATCGTGCGAAGCTCTAGGGTCGTTACTTCTTAATATTTTTAATTGAAACTTTGTAACAATAATTATAGTAGTATGGATTACAATTTCTTATTTTTTTACAAAGATCCATTGTTTAGTTTCTTGAAAATAAAATTAAAACCTTGACCCGGTTTGTCAAATATGCGAAAAGGGTTTTACGCGCGAATCGATAGCGCTTGTTGAAATTAATATTTTTCAATGCAGTTTTCGCTGGAATACCTACAAAAGAATAAGCTACAATCTGTTATTTCCATAGTTCCATATCTGCCCCAATTAAGCCAGAATACAATTTTATATTTGCGTAAAATATAAGAAGTTTATCCAATCCGTTAATGAAGTTCTAAACAATTTAAATGAATAAAATTTATCTATACGTAAGACATACTCCTATCCTAACTTATTTTGTAGATAAACTACAGAAATATTAATTATATATTAAATTAAAAACAAAAATAAAATCCACATTTTTGGTAGTTTAGCGAACGTGGTGAATTCGCCAAAAGTGTATATTATATCTATATAATACGAAAGTCAATTAATTGAATGATAAGCTTATCGCTTACCACTACATAAAAGATTTAAAATAACAACACTCGAGAGGCAAAATGTTTATTTTGTTTTGATTATTACTATATTCTCTATAAGACATAGCTTGGAATATGAGATTTATTTTCCTCTGAATAAATTAGTATATTTATTTCGGATTCGTTACAATTTAATACGTAATAGATAAAACGTATAAATTGAAAAATAAAATTTGTATTTAAATTTGATTTGAAGAATTAAATTGTTTTAACCCATCCAGGACTATAAAATTAAAAAGTTGTATATCAAAAATAAATACCGAACCCGATTTTTTTTTAATTAACTACCTGCATCCGGCCCGAGCTCGAACTTTTTAAGCAGACCCGAAAGAAAAAAGTATTTTCATTTCTCTAGTGTTGTAATTTCATAAAAAATATTATGCTTATCTAACTCGAAATAAGTTCGTTGTTTTAAGTACTAGTAGATTGCTAATATGAGGCCTGAGCCCGACCCGAACCCGAATTAATTTGAGCTTACCCGGCCCGTCCCATCCCGCGGGTCGAATCGGGTTCGAGGGTTTGAGCACGGGTTTTAAGCACACGGCACTACTATATACTAACTTAGGATATGAATGTTACAGAAAAATATGAAGAAACAAAATATTTGACAACTTTGAAAAATGTGTTCTCGTATCTGTATATTGTTAGAATAGTTTCCGTTTTACTCTTTGTTTTTTTTAATTTGCTGCTGTTTTCTATGGCTGATATGATGTACTCGAGTTTACGAATTGGTAATTTTCTCGTGTACCTTGGGTCTACAAGTTCGGGCAATAAACAGTCTTGATAAAATGTAACTAACTTTTTTTCCATTTGCTCCTCCCAGAATGTATTCTTCTTCAATATATATTCTACTTTCAATGGAAAATTTTGTCCTGCCCAGACAGCGCAAAGACAACCCTTTCTTCCTGTAAAGTTCTGTCGCATCACAATTGAAAATTTGATAGCCTGCAAGGATTCATTTTCACTAAAAAGATGATTTTTTATTAAATTCATTCAAATCTTCAACATTTCGGGACAGTTTCTCCCTCAAATATTTAACCGATGGATTCCATAACGTTTTTTTTTCCACCTATCAAATCACCCAACACTTGAATCATCTTCGTCTGCGTCATCTTCATTAAATTAATTTCGAAAAGCCAACACTTTTTCCTGTAGGATAAGCCCCGAAATAGGCACAATTTTGTCTATGAACAACACCATTCTTCTATTTAAACTCATTTCTTTTTCCAATCTCCTATTGTTACACGTCCGATGCCATAGTCATCAGCAATCTTCGGAATTGTCTTTCTTCTGTCTAGTCTTTCGATTGCCTCAAGATATTGTTGCATTGATACAACAACCTTCTTTCTTTTCTTAGCTATAATAGCGTAATAATCAATACAGTATGTAAAGTACAGTAATAAAAACAATATCACACCAATAACAACTCATCACACGACAGTAACAGCTACTGTACTCAATAAAATCAATCACCACTCCACAAAACAGAATCACGTAATTAGTAGATTGTTAGTAGAATTAGCGTAGATTTTTATTGCCCCTAAAAATTGACATTAAAGTGAAGTTTAATTTAATATATAGGTTTGCCCTACTCTAGTTGAAATGAAACGTTCATTGCTCTACCAACGTTTAAAAATAAAGTTTATAGTATTTTCTGATCGTATTAACGTATTGGTGGTTTTCAAAACGACAAGTGGTTTGTTAAATTATCCTAATTCCATGTCGTGTCTATTTTAAGCGCGACCTATTATATCATATAGGTAGACATTAAAAACCGACAACCTCGGGGCCTGAGGTATGACAGATTTTTGAATATACCGGAAAATTTAAGGTTTATATATGCTGGATGTATTTAATAGAAAATTACCACATTTATAAACTTTTAAGGGAAAAAAAATAAACGCAATGTGAAAAGAAAAGAAAATTACAGATGCAATACAGTACAGATGGTTCTTCAGAATTTTAATTCAATTTTAGTACCTGTAAAAACAAATAAAACAGATTCGCAGAATTTTAATTGAAAAAAGTACGAATTTTAATTCCCCAAAATAAAATATCTGCACTTCTGTAGTTCTTCATAATTTTAATCATTACATGTACTGTGCTCTCAAAAGGAAGCTAAGTAACAGATGAATTGCCCGAAAATCATCTTTATCATTGACAGTGACAATATCCTCAGCAACAGGAACAACTTCAACCTGTGAATGAACTGTTGATGGTGGCGACAGCATATCTGGTTGTCCTGAACTTCTTGACAGTGGATTATCAAGTGTGGACACTTCTTCCGCTTTTTACTGCTTCCTAGCTATATTCTTGAATATAACGTGAAGTGAGCCTTAAGCTCTGTTGCTTCATAAACTTGGGGCGTTCTCTAAAATGTCTATCTTGGACTAAGTATACAATCATGATTTCTTATTCAGTTACAAAACTTTGTTGCTCTAGCCCAGCCAGCAGTTCAGTTGTCAAATTAATTAACCTATCAATACAGATTCTTTCGCTCACATTTTACTCATTTTCGTCACTGCTTTCATCTTAATCACTACCTATATACACATTTTTCTCGGGATTTGTAACCATATCTACAATTTCAGAATCAGTGTAATCATGAACTGTATACTGTTCCGTTAAAGCATCTTCATTTAGCCTTCATGGTAGCTCCTGGGCATCAGGATTACTTACATCTTTAGCATAGGAAATAAGTTTATATATAAGCTCTTTTTCGTTTCAACCCCTAGAATCTTCAAAGTTTATTTCATTATCTTCGTCAGAATGAGAAGTAAATATTAAACTTGGCCATAATTTATGCCATCCATCTAAGTGTTGATGTTGTCGCAGGCGCCCATGCATTGGCAATACAGTACACTGCATTCTTAATGTTGAATTCTGTTATGAACTTTTGTACTGGGATGCCTGAATTAACTTAACTCACTAGGCGTCTCATTAGAAGTATCTTGCACTTAGGGTCTAGTCCAATTTTGTTAATGTGAGCCTTAGACTCAGGAACAAAATTATTTTGAAACCAGTCCAGTGTAATATCGATGGTTAACCACCCCTTCCTGTTGGCACCGTAATGGATTGGGAACTGTATTATTCCCTTGAAGGTTCTAGGACGTAAACTTTTTCAAATAGCAAGCAACTTACGTCTATAGTTACCTGCAGCATTAGAACAGCACATTAGCTTGCAGCGATCCTTCGAAGCTTTAAACCTCGAAAGCGATTCTGCCGGCGTTATTCAGTTGTCAGCATTCTTTTTGGCGTACATCTCCAAAACAAGGCTCGTCAGAATAGTATGCTTGTTGAGCGCGTAAATTTTGCATCACTAGCAAACTAACATCACAAACAAACACTAGCTATATCTGTATCTGCTGAACGTTTTTCACCACACACCGCACGAGACTGTAACCATGTCGCGACTTGAAACGATACAGCCAAGCTTCTGAATTGTCACACTTGTGATGCAACTCAGCTCTTCATGAAACACTTTGCCTTGTTCCTTCAATAAATTACCAGAAATTTCCAAGCCATTGTTTACACGGAGATTAAAACAGTTATGAGAACTTGGTCCAGTTCCGCACTTTTTCTATGTGTTATTCACTTCTTTAAAAACATGTTTTTTTGGTCCACTGTGTTTAACCAAGGTTAATCATTTTTTGAAATCAATTTATTGTAGTGCAAATTAATGCTTGCAAATTATGTTTTAACATTTATTTTAAATATCCGATTACTAAACGTTCTCATTAAAATTCATTACACCTGTAAAAGTGATTGCGTAGTAATAAAGCAAATATTAGCACAACGAACTACGTCAATTCAATTATTGAATATTTATTAGTAATAAGCTTAAGTCAGCACAAATTTTGGTATATAAAGAATGACATTTTTATAATAAACCAGATTATATCAAAACTCGTTCAGTCTCATTTCTTCCACTTGGGGCCTCACTGAAATAGGTGTTGCCTGGTGAGCCTAAGGCCGAGTGGACTTACTTTCCAACTGTCACTTGGGGCTTCACCAAAATTGGTGCTGCCTGGTTAGCCTAAGGCCTGGTGACAACTTCCTCAACTTTATCACTTGGGGCTTCACAAAAATAGGTGCTGCTTGGGTAGCCTAAGGGCGAGTGATAAGTTCAATCCACAAAAAACTAACTTACTAGTTAGAGTTACTAACTCCATACTAGCGAATATCTATCTTGGGGAGTATCTCTGGATAGACGTATGTAATTATAAAAAATTGATCTGGAAATTATACTATTCGAACTAGATAAAAACTCTACATACTATTCGTATTACTGCACCCTGCAATTTTATTCTACAACTTCTACAGTTCAATTATACATAACTGCACAGAAGTAACTAAAGAAGAAATTCTCAAAAATTCAATTTACTGCTATCAACTTACAAATTGATCAACATATTGGTCAACGTACACACTGTCAGAGAAAACTTTAGTAGTTTATCTTTCTGTATCTTAATATCATACACTATGGAAGTCCCAATGTAGTACGTTTCACAAATCGTTCGCGTGGACATGACGTTACTAAGATTTTTTAGTATTTCCACTTCCTCTGGGATCGAAAACGCACGATGCTTACCTTTTACGCCAGGTTTCTTCTTTGCTGAATCCATAACTGGGCTAACCAATAGCAAATAAATATTAAGAAAAAGAAGGAATGAGCAGAGCTACCGGTAAGCGGGGCAAGCAGGACCGAACAATTCAGAATGGTGTACCTCAATACATCAAAACGTGGTGTACATTAATGCATCAAAGCATTACCGTGCTTGAAAATGCTCTCCTAACATGCATGGCGAATAGAGAGGGATCCGAATTTTCGGTTGCCGGATTTCTTCTGGTTCTTCTGGTAAAATAGGCTGTTTGTGGAGGTTGCACCATTCTGTTTCTAGCCGATTCTTCATGTTACTCATAATATAGTTGAATGTCTCTTTCATCATTCTCATATAATTATTAAAAGAAAATAACGATCAGGGTGTTTTTAAGTTCTGCTATTCTCCGTGAATTCTACGTGTTGTATTTATTGCGCGAATACTCCATTGACTTTCTTTATTTCCAGGAACGTGTTACAAGAATATTCCATCAGAAAAAACTCATCATCCTCGTTTCAACTCATTTCTGTGACATTTGCTATATGCATACAATGTTTACTAATTGCATTGCGCGCCTTTACCAGTTCTGTAACAGATTCAGAACTGCCACAGAACCCGCCGCCACTGTCATATCTTGCTTGCATGAACTGTGCGCACACCTTTAACATCCTACAGCCATATATTTCTTTCATACACACTCTTTATTAATCTCTTCAGGGTAAAGTTTGTTAGATATAACGGGTATCTGGGAAATCAAAAACCAGGGCGTACCAAAACCAGCATAGTTATTTTCGGGATAGACAACGACTTTGGCGGCGGATGAGATGAGTGAGACACAACGCCAGAAAAGGCGGACAACTAATGTCCCAGTGATCTTCAAAGACTATGGACACAACCCGATAAACTAGCCATAAACACGAAGCACTATAAAGAGGCAGCACCCCAGATGGTTGCACGTCATGCTAACGACCTGAAATATAAGCTGTTATGGAAATGCCTACATAGAGATATAACCGAACGGATTTTAGGAAGACGGCCAGGTTACGATTACCGACGAATGATCTAACCGTTGCGACATGGAACGTCATCAGCTTGAATCGAGTGGGAGCATTTCGGAATCTGTCGAATGAATTAAGAGAGCACAATATTAACATCGCAGCATACAAGAAGTACGTTGGAGAGACAACACGATCGTCGATAGTAAAAATTACCCTATCTTCTGCCGCACCATCAGCATATGTCATCTTGGAACCGGATTTATAGTCCACAAGAAAAACAATGCTGCAATACTAAGTTTTAACCTCTCAACGGATGATTGTCCACGCTTAGACTCAAGATGAAATTCTTTAATATGACTGTTATTTGCGCTTAGGCACCTATCGATGATTCTGAAGATGATAAAAAAGAGACCGTTTATACCCAACTAGAATGTGTATAGGGGAATAAATAAGACAGATATGTCAAATTAATTTTGGTGGCATAAATGCAATTTGACCTTGAAGAAGCTGAGGTCGTGTGTTGGGAACCATACTCTCTACCAAGAGTGTAACGATAATGGACTCAAACTTTGCTATCGCGAAAAATCTTTCAATTAGCAGAAGTTATTTTCAACAAAAAACATCCATAAGACAACATGAAAATCACCAGATGAAGTAACGGCCAATCAAATAGATCATGTCTAGATCAAGTACAGACGAAAGACCTCTACGCCAAGGAATAGCAGTAGCACCACACTTTAAACTCGAAAACATTATGAACGGCTCTGATCTGCGCTTAAGATTGCAGCAAGAGTTTGAAGAAGCAATCCAGAATAATCTCGCTCCTGAGTATGAAGGTCCTAAGGAAAATTGGCACAACCTTAAACTGCATTGTTAAAAATCACAGCGGAGACGCTCGGGTATACTTGATCGAGGAGGAACGGATCGTTCGACGACGACTGTGTGAGAGCCGCGAGCGAAAGAAATGAGGCTAGTAGGATAACGTTGCAGAGAGACGCCAAAGAAACCATATTAGATTACAACAGCAAAAGAAGACCTTGTGCAGATACAGAAAGCCGGAACTTGAGAAAGGCAGGTTTAAAGAAGTAAGTGACTGTCACGGCCAAGGAGATGTGAGGAATCTTTATAAAAGAGTTTATGAAAGGGTGGTAACCACTCACAACTATGTGCAGGCACTCGGGGTAACCTAATAGGGGATCTAGATGGTGTCCTAGAAAGACGAAGAGGGTACTATAGTGAGCTGTCGAATGCTAATACAAACATCAAAAACACTCAGTCTGTCCGTATGATGGACATCACACATGGGAACAAGTCGGAGCCTACTCAGAATGAGACAAAAGAAGCCACAAATAAAATAACATATCATCGCACCGCAGGGAAAGACTGACCCCAGACAGACATGGTCAAGTATGGAGGAGAGAAACTCACCGACGAAATGCACAACCTTATTAAAAATATTTGGTCAAGAGCGGAAATGTCGGGGGAATAGAGTATGTCAGTTATTGTACCTCTACATAAAAAAGGCAATAAGAGAAACTACAGAGGGATATCGTTGTTCAATGTAGGGCACAAGATCTTCGCTAAAGTCCTCAGCGAGAGCTTAAAGGCTTATGCAGAAACTTCTATTGGCGAATACCAAAGTGGGTTTAGACATGAAAGGTCGACGACGGATCAGATGTTTAATCTAAGGTAGATTCTAGAGAAGTATTATGAAGACAACGAACGATTCACCAATTATATGTCGATTTTAAAGCCGCCTAAGACACTGTGTCCCGTTACCAGCTTTACTACGCGATGCAGGAACTTCGTATACCACTGAAATTGAAACAGGTGAACGAATAACAGGTCGTTGCTCTACACGATGAGTAGAGTCAAAGTTCTTGGGAAATTGTTAGAGCAATTTCATAACTATAATGGTCTCAAACAAGGGGGCTCAATATCAGGTATCCTGTTCAACGTCGCCTTGGAATCCATCATGAGGAAATTGCTAACAATCCCGGGAGGCACAATATTTAATAGAACATCCCAGAGTCTCACCTTCGCTGATGACATTGCTATGTTAGCCACATACCTAAACAAGAACGAGAACGTACAAGAAGCTAAGAAAATGGGGTCTACATGTCAGCAAGGACAATACAAAATATATGATAAACACTAGTAAGTCAACCAGATGGCGGAACAATGACAAATTCAATGATTATGTGCACAATAACAAGGAATGAGGAATAAGAACTAATAAAGAACTGGAAGACCTCTATAATGCTCCATCGACCATGTCAGACATCAAGGTAAGAAAACTACATTGGCTCAGTCACGTTCTGAGAATGGGAGATCAGTGGGTGCCAAAAAATGTTCTTAACTCAAAGAAGAATATCTGTGGACCGCCTTAAACTTAGATGGCTGGATGACGTAGAGGAGGACCTATGCATGATAGGAGTCCGAAACTGCAGACAATTGGCTACCTGGAAGACGACTGGCGAAAATCTGTAATTGACAAAGCCCGGATTCTTAATGGACTGTACTGCCATCAAACACACTATATTCAAAGTTTTAAATACGCATAGGGAACTTTTGTATCCGTACATCTCCTAGAAACAATATCACTTGGCGTAGGTTTTTTAAGCACAATATTCTTTTCATATGCCCTCTCAGCACCCTCTCTCAAATTTTTCTCTTCTGCCTCATCGCAGTGTCTTGTCTCATCATAGTGTCGTGCTTCTTAATAATTGGTGAAACTATTTGTAATAAATACAAATCTTATTTTTTTTTAATTAAGCATGCGACAGCACCAAGAGGAAATATTTTTGCATTGGAGAATGGAAAGTAGACTGTGTGGTCGATTGAAGTGATGTTGTATGTGTTGGCTTTTGGATGACATCCACTCGGAGCGATCGTGTAACGCCATCTTAACACAACATGCTCCAAATCGATTATGCAGGCGCATATACTTAATATGTCTATCGCTAGGTTTCAATATGAACTGTAATCAACAAGCCAAGTTGTGTAATAAAAGTTTGAATTGTGGAAAATGAAGTTATGTAGCTAAGACACATAACTTCATTATATGCCAACATATAATGCCAGAACGCTATCGTCGAAAGAAAAAATGCTCGAAATAGAAATGGAACTAGAGCAACTCAAATGGGATGTGATCGGAGTGAGTGATGTTAGAAAACCAGGAGAAGAGTGCCTTAAACTGCAATCAGGACATACATTCTTCTTTAGAGGAAGTGACAGTCAGGCATTGATTCACGGTGTCGGATTATTCATTCATAAACGATGGTCAAATCGCATAACTCAC
>WYDF02322250.1:0-14366 GCA_009867245.2 Adranes taylori
TCCTGGTCCTTGTTTACTCTTAACAATATTTGTCCATTGTGTTATATCTCCATTGTGAGATATAACCATTTGCTCAAGTCGGAGAAGATAACAAAATTAGAAGAGGGAAAAAATGTACATGTATAACACACAAATAAAAAAAATTGTAGTTATACAGATAAACATAAATCCATTATCCTTAAGTATCAGTATTACATTGTAAACGCAATAACAAATAAAACCAAATGTTTAGATGTAATTAAATTTTTTACAATATGCATTGACCTCTTTAATCGAGTTTGATCTATTGACAGTGCAAATATAACAATATAAGAAAAAAGAGAAAAAGAAAAAAATATAGAATTAAATTTTATTACAATAGCCAGAAAACTCGTTGATGGGATAAGTCTATCAGTAACGATTTTAATTTGCTTTTAAAGCTACAAGACTCATACGTGATTTTAAATAATATGATACTATGTTATAAAATTTACATCCAGTACAAAAGACATTTTTTTTCAAATGAACTTAAACTGTGTTGAGGCAGCAAAACAACAACCTGTGTCTAGTAGGATATTCATGTGTGCGGTTTGTATGTTACTGAAATAGTCAAAATGTTTATAGACATAGCACAGTATTGCAAAAATATAAACAGCATAAATTGTTAATAATTTGTCAGCTTTGAAAACAGGTCTGCAACTTGTTTGTCTGTTTATATTAAAAATTGTACGTAGTCCTCTTTTCTGTATAACAAAAACTCGAACAGTTTGTATAGATATGTCTGTTTTTGCAATTTGCATAATCTATGTCCAATTTACATGTTATTAATGAATCGTTTTTATGGACTTGCTCATCTAAAAGTAATTCTTAAATATTGCGTGTAGTATATTTATAACGATTCGCTCGTAGGTAAGTTGACTAAAACTAAACCTCATGTTATCGGTTAGTTAATTCAATATAAATTAATTTTAGTTTAATTTAGTACAATACAAATTGCCAAATAAATTTAAATTGTTAAAAAAATATCCCGCGAAAACTTATATCGTGCGGATAAGAAGAAAACAAACGTACAGAAGAAGAAAAAACATGCAGTAATTGTTACGCACTAATAAAGAAGCAATTAATGTCCAACCATCGTACAAATTTGTCGAGAGGATTTATGCATTTCGTTCCCGTTTAGTTAGCTATGTATTTTTTTACCTAGTCTTTTAAATATGTTTGTTTGCGATTTTTGAAGAGAGGCGTTTTGTTGTTTTTACGAACACCGAGAATTTGAACAAAATTTATAACTTTCAACGGTTCTTCCAATTGCCAAATTTTCGGACTTAATTCCACTCCTGTTTTCTTGGAATTTTGCTAATTAAAGCTTATAGAATTTAGTTTTCGGAAAATTTTCAGTATACCGTTTTAGATCAGTATACCGATAGAAATTAATTACCGAAATTAATTACCGATTAATTTAACCGATAGGGTCCAATTAATTTCTAACAAATTCATACATTTTTCATAACTAACCTTTCAGTCCATTATAACTTAAATCCAATTCGAGTAAAGTAGGTATCGATCCAAACGTGCTAGGATTGATGTTTTCCAAATTATTATAACTTAGATCCAATGTTCTTAGGGAGAATAAAGTTTGAAATACCGAATTAAATATATCAGATAAGTTATTATATGATAAATCAATTGTATGCAATTCGTAAAGTTTCGGAAACGTATTTTTAGGGATTTTTATTATGTTGTTGTGTGAAGCGTTCAATATTTTCAAGCCACTCATATTTTGAAGAGGAATCTGTAACATAATAAAAGATATTTTTGATATATAATACCTGTATGAAGATAGTCCCAAAAGCACTTGACCGGACTTATATGTGGCGATTGTTGTTTGAACAGAATGACTATGCAAGAAAGTATCTACCTTATAAAGCTTAAGTTTGAAGTCTGACGATGTTACATCGTTTAGTACTTGTTTGGCAGCCATCAATAGTGAACCCTCTCGGTGAATTTGTAAACATAGAGAAATTGAATACAATACTTTTATTTGAAAGACCTCAGTCCTACCAATATCAAAGCGGAGCTAGATTCTACTCTTTAGGGGCTTGTTTCTTTGTCTACAATAATAAAATATTGAGTGACTGAGTACCAAGACGAACATCGCAGTGGTCGACCAAATGAGGTGACAACGCCTGTAATGGTGAGGAAAATCCACAAAATGATACTGGATGCCGGTTGAAAGAAAATGTACGAGCTATCATACATGGTAGGTATTACAAAAAATGCTGTATATCGCATATTAACTGAAAATGTGGACATACGAAAGCTGTGCAAAAGTTGTGTACCCCATTTACTCAAAATAGTGTACCCCCTTTACTCCTCTTTCATTATTTCGCCTAATGCAGTTTTGTTTTTAGCCTTTGCAGTTATAGTTGAATAGTCTGCATATAAGAATACGTGGTGAGTTAGATGAGCTGGTAGGTCTTTAATAAAGATTATAAAAAAGACCGGACAAAGATCCTTGCGGGATACCGGGTTTTATTTCTTCTTGGGATTTAGTTTATCCGCTGGTATATACTGCTTGCTTCTGATTATCTAGGTAAGTTTGTAGAATTTGCAGTACGATACCACGACAGTCGTAACACTCCACTAATACTCTCACTAATACTCTCAAGAAACATACGATGTGACATCAAGTCAGATGCTTTGCTTAGATCGCAAAAAGTAGAGCTGCATTTATTCTTATCTTCTAGTAATTCGTGGTAAATTTGAATAAATGATGGATGGCTTCCGTTGAATTGTAGCCACTACGAAGCGAAACTGGCTGTTGTTGAGAAGGTTATTATGCTCGAAGTGGTTCTCAATTCAGTATAGAATGATTTCTTCCAGTATTTTTGATATCGATGGTAGCCACCCAGATTCGCCGCTAGTTTGAGCAATTATCATTGTCTTCTTTTTTGTGTATCTGGAACACCTTTGCAACTTTGAGAGAATTGGGAAATATACCATTGCAGGTGCATTTGGTAAATATTATTGCAAGGATAGGTGAAACTATTGCACTAACCGCCTTTAGTGTTCTGGTGCTTATCCCATAAATGTCTTCGGTAGGCTTGTTTTTTAGGCCTTGGATTATCTGCATTATTTCTTCTGTGCATGTTGGTACTATGTATAGGGTCGACCCATTGGTAGGCAATTTTTGTACTGTGTTGCAGTTCCGTCTTTCGTGATCTGGCGAATCCAGTAATAGATCTTCTCCTACTGTTGTAAAGAACATGTTGAATTCTTCACATGTCGGAGTGGGTAAGTTCTCCTTGGTCATCTTACCAGTATCATGGTTAACTACTTCCCAAATTGTTTTCTGCTTGTTGTTCTATGAGTTAATACTGTACATGTTGTTGCGCTTTCTTTCTGTTTCTGTTGCCTGGGTGTATTTTTCTCTTGTACTCCTTGAGTATTTTTTTTAGATTCATCATTTCCGTTGTCATTCTGAAATCTGTTCATAAGTCTTAGGTTTTGTCTTAAGGCTAGGCAGTGGGAGCCCTGGTTTTCTCCTTGGCTAGCCGTCTGATGACTTGTTAGTTGAATGCTCTTGTCCACATTTTTTACGATGTTTGAGGCATGGTCTTCGTCAAACGTTTTTGGTAAATTTCGGTTTTTTATTATTGCTACTTAGGTTAGGTAATAATCAATGTTTTGAAAATTTGTTTTTTCCCAAGACCTGGCTGGTTGGCTGGTTAAACTGTTCATTCCATTGCTTATTTCTTAGGGTTTGATAACACCTTTTGGTCCTATCGTGACTGTTTTCGTTATTATTGGATACTCTTCTTTTACATGTAGCATTATCTCGCAATTGCTATCAGTGAATACGTACTCAAGCATAGGCTTGATTTTCGTCGAACCAAGTTTATCAAGTCTCCATCCTATTTCCGGTATTGCAAGCTTTATGGTGTTGTTGACAGTCATAAAATTTCTTAATTGTGTAAAGCAATCAAACGTATTCCTTCAAGTGGGTTTTCCATGAGAGTATCTGTTTGTGTCTTCGCATTTCTAAGTCCTCTGCGCCACAGTGTTCAATGGCATAGTTTTTATTCGAGTGAAATAAGGTCTTTTTCATTTCTTGTACCCGCTTGTATTTTGTGGTATTTGAATTAGTCATTGCTGTATTCATTTTCTGGCAGAAAATCTGAACATTGTTCTATGACACACAGTTGCGTTTGGACCTCTTTGTTTAACTAGGTACATTCGTATGTACTGATTTCATTTTTGTTTGTGTCTCATTGTCACTAATCATGATTACTGTTGCTTGTGTCTCCGTTGTTATATGATGTAGAGTCCCGCCGTATTATTGTACAGTTATAGAGTACTGCGTTGTGCATTTTAAGGTTTGTTTCCCACATTTTGTACTTACATTGTAGTTTGATTATAGACCTCGCGTGTTTTGGGTTTCAATATCAACAGTGGAAAATGACTTGTCCAAAGTCCGGAGCCGACTACTGAGTTCTCTGATTTTTGCATCGGCTTCTTCCAATTGTATTTTCTTGCATTAATCCTTCTTCCACTTTGATGAATTCATTCATTATCAAATTGTTGTGTGCATTTGTTTGTCCAATTTCATTATCTTAATCAGCAATCTTTTGTATTATAATATCAATTTCCAGCTGATCAGTATCTGTTCCACAACAGGTTACAATGTTTCTCTTTATTAAAATATTATATAAATTAAATTATATTTAGGTTTTTTATTTTATGGAATTTTATTTAAAATTCTTTAAAATTAAGGTAGCATAAAATATAAGGATTAAGGTATAGTTAATTATATACAAAACAAAACTGCTAGAAACTAAACATAGAGATAGAGAAACCTGGTCAGAATAAGACGGACGCAGTTAGTGGTCTAATTTTATTAAAGATCCAAACTCTAAGTTACGCAGTTTAACTCTTAGCTTTAAGAGAGTTACACAGAGAAAGATATTTACAGCTCCGCTGTCCACATTGATGTCCGCTGTCGGCAAAGCCGCGGGCAATGACATTGTCAGTTTGCCGCGACCAGCGATATGGCTTAATGCCGCAGTCCTCATATTTACCGCGGTTCTCCTATTTGCCTACGCCTCCGATAGCTTCGATGGACAGCGACATGGTACAATTGCCACGGCTTTGTCGCGGTTAGCGGCATGGCCTATATGCCGCGTCTTTTCCGCGGCCAGCAACATGGTTAAAATGCCGCGGCTTTGCCGCAGCTAACGGTATGTCTAATTTCCGCGGCTTCGGCGCGGCCAGCGACATGGTCTAACTGCCGGGACTTAAACGCTGCTAGCGACATGTCTAATTGTTACCGCGACTTTGTCCCAGCCAGCGATAGGGTCCAATTGCCGCGGCTAGGCCGCGGATGGCCAAATGGCCTAATTGCCGCGGCTTTGGCGCGACCAGCGACAGCTTCTGGTAGATTGTTACATATCCATTTTTGGGCATATGATATGAGCGAATTCCAACAGTCAATAAAAATTTTAAAACCATAAATTAGAATATTACCTGATTCAGTTCTGTAATCAAATTGTATGACACATCTAATACGAGAGCAAATGTTGTTTCATCGAAAGTTTTCTTCGGTAAGCTCTCAATTCGATTGTGCGACAAATCCAATAAAGTCATATTCGGACAATTTTCAAAAGCACCACTCTCAATTTTTGATATCGCGTTCCACGATAGATTGACGTTTGTTAGGAAGATATCCTTAAAAGCTAATTTTTGAATTTCCGTTAAGTTGTTCTGCGATACATCTATAATCTGGAAATTAAAATTAAAAATTATCAAGAAATTAGTATATCAAAATTTACTTAAATATTAATTTGAATGTAAATTTATGAAAACTCATTGAAAACCAAATCCGTCCGTATGAGGCACGCGTTGCAAACAACTGGCCCATAGGAATTATTTGGAACCTCATAGATTAGTTTCTTTTGTGGCCCCTGTTCTCAGATATTCAAAAACTATTTTATTCTATAGGCCCTTTTTGGGTCCTCTAGAAATGCAAGACTTCTCTGGAATGATCCCTTTTTCCCCCGCTCTTATAAATTGGCCTCGTTTTGAGATACTGTTACAACTACCTATAGTAAGCAAGGTTCCCAATAGCCAATAGATAACAGGCAACTACGTAGCGTGTCTAAAATATTAACTCACCTCAATGAAATTTAGCTGAAAAAACATCTGATAATCAATTTTTGTGAGAAAATTTCTTGCCAAATCAATTGTACCTATACGACTGATCGTACCAAATGCACCACGACCAATATCTGATATCATGTTATCCGAAAGATATAAACGTCGTAAAAATCGCATACCTCTAAACGAACTGGAATCCAGTTTTTTAATCTTATTATGCGACATATTAAGTACTTTGAGGACAGCGTTTCTGGCAAATGCACCCCTAAAAAGTAAAATACATGAAAATATACTTTCACTGAATCTATATATTTTATTCTTATATTTCTAATTGTAAAGCTAGAATTTAGAACTAATTTCAAAAAGTATGGGATGTAACATCAGATGGGACGTAAAATCAACTGAATGTTACGAGAAATCAGCTGAGAAATCAAAAATATTTGGAACGGTTATTTCTGCTGACGAATTTATGATTTGACTCTTTCCCAACACATGCTTTATTCCTAAAATAATTACTAAAGGTGGAAAATGAAAAATGGCTTTTGCACATTCGGTAGTACCACGTACGAAAAAATAATAGGTTGAATTTAATGTGATTTGCTAGAAACAGTTTCATAAATTATATTTCAACAAAATTAAAATATATTTCAAATTATATTATATTTAAATAATTTGTAGAAGTTCTAGGCACAGATATTCAACAAAGACTGCATCTGCACCCGACTTGTCATTGTATGAGTGACAATGACGATTGACATTGAAAGGCATACAATAACAAATCGGAAGCAGGTGCAGTCTTTGTTAAACATGTGTGCCCAGAATTCTTAGAACTTCTACGAACTATTTAAATATAATATAATTTAAATGCATTTTAAATTTGTTGAATTATAATTTATGGAACTGTTTCTAGTTAATCACATTTAATTCAACCCACTAGTTTTCCATACGTGGCAATAGTTAGCTTTTGTATCGACGATATGCAGTCCCGTGAAAGCGGTCCGCGTGGTCATTCAAGCTGGCAGAGCAGCAAAGCCGAGGTGCATCAACAATGAAGCACTTTATTCTAAGAGCATTCCCCAATATAATTGAGAGGCTAAGCTACTTGTCGGTCAGGGAGGCCATATACAACACACTGGAAGGGACCAGAAGTTCAAGGTAGCTGACTTGCGGTAGGACTCGGTACTGGGACCAACTATGTGGAACGTGATGTATGACAGTTTACTTGGACTACCTTTTCCGTGGAGCGTTCAGCTTTTTGCTTTCACCGACGATGTTGCTGTTATGGCAAAACATAAGACGCTCAAACCTGCAGGAAGACCTCAATAAAGCAATTGGCCTAATCTCAGCATGGATGCATACACACAAGCTATATCTCACACATAAAAACGGAGGCTATATGGAGGACGGGAAGAAAAAAAGTGCGCCCAGTCGATATAAGGGTGCTGGGATATCACCTGTGTTTCACTAACGAGGTAAGATACTTCAGAGTCGTACTGGACCAGTCGCTGCACCTCGCCGTACATGTGAAAAATGCTACAGAAAGAGCCAGTGCTGTATACTCTCAGGTTGCTAGATTAATGCCAAAGATTGTTGGCGCAATTACTGGAAAGAGAAAACTCCTCTTTAGTATCATAGAGTCCAAGTGGGTGAGTCTTTTCTAGATTAGGACTAAGAAGCAAGGTCTATGAAATCGGCAGGGCCTACAACATCGGGTCGTCTTAGTGGATGTAAAAATTGGTTCCGATAAAATTTGACCCTAGCCTTCCAGGGGTTTTGGTAAGTCCAATCTTTGCAAACAGAGGTGAACACCAAATAGCACAGATTGACCATCTGAGAAGTCGACTTTGGTGACTTTTCTCTAGGTTTGAAAAAAAGGATATGCAAAATACACAGTTAAGGCTGCTGAAAAGTATTTCAGATAACATATTAGAACTTTTTTAAAAAACATTTTACAAGGATTATATAGCACAAACTAGTTTTTTCAGTACCTTGTTAATTCTCTGAGATCATTATGCGAAACATTCAGCCATCCCAACTTAATCAAATCACCTATATGACTACCATCAATTTTTGACAAGAAATTGTGACTAAGATCCAATGATTCCACATCGCGCAAACCTTTAAATTGGTTGCGTTTCAAATCCTGTAAACGATTACCATGAAGATCCAGTGTTTTGAGCCTTCTGAGCGCTTGGAACGATTCAGGTGGAAATGTATCCAAAGCTCCATTACTGATATGTAATTGTAAAAGTTTTCCTGCTATTTCGTCATTCCCAGCAAAAATATCTTTAGGCAAATTTGTCAAATTATGACCATTAAGTATCAATACTCTCAAATTACCTAGAATCTATTAAATATAATAAAATGAGATTTCTTATGGTATTTTATTTAGGAATGTTTCATGTGTGGGGGTAATGGATAGGTTTGAGTTTTGGTTACAGTGAAATAAAATATTTATGTTTGTTAAAAGATATATTATGTTTGCTTTTATCGTAATTATGTTTTATTGGCTTTATTGCATTATAACCAAAATTAGATTTTTTGGGTTTATTTAGGTTAGGTTTATTTACACGTTAAGTTTACTTAAAATTGGACACGATATAGACGTTATAGACCAGTTTTAATTGCTGCTACTGAAGCAATTACTGAGAAATTGTTACTCATGCACTATCCTTTCCTAGAAGGAAAAAGGAATTTTTTCCTTATTTATTTCCTGCCTTCAATGCCCTGTCCTCTTCCAATCCTTTTTCCATTATCACTATACCTTTATTTCTCCTCCCAAACACACTTTTATATTACCCGCAAAACACCTCTCTTAGTCACTCCAATATATTCCAATACATGCATTTATTGTATGCTCCGAACATTACTCATCTCTTCTACATATCCTCTAACTTACATCCTCTTCCTCTTTTCTCAATCCC
Organism: Adranes taylori; assembly: GCA_009867245.2. NCBI lineage: Eukaryota > Metazoa > Arthropoda > Insecta > Coleoptera > Staphylinidae > Adranes > Adranes taylori. The sequence continues at coordinate 9,057 of WYDF02322250.1, forward strand.
ACATCTAAATCATTTTGTTTCATGCTAACATCTGCTGTCATATACTCTGGAATTTCCTCCCTATTCATTAAACTGAAATATTTCTCGTTAGATCTCCCAGTTCTTATTAATTGTTTCCATCTTTCTTGCACCTCAGTATCATTTATCCTCATGTCAACTTTATTTACAGCTTCGTCCACTAACAAAATATATTAAATACATATAAATAATTTTACCTGAAAAGCTAATTTTGGAAATTCCAACAGACTAGAATTCAATATATGAACTTCTTCTAAAGTTTCATTTATTCCCAAAAACGTATGTTCTTCAAGTTTCTCTATGGGTGTATCAAGTATATATAATAGTCTAACTTGTAGTTTATATAATAAACTTCCAAATAATCGCCCTAAAAATATGTTTAATGTAATAAATTTTAAAGTAGAGCACAAACTCCATTATACAATAGTTATGTTTATGCTAATACATACGGACTACTCTAAGACCTAAAGGACAGAATAAGTATAAATTAGGAAAGCTTTTGGCGATAAATATGGCGCGAAATTACTACACTATGACGACTGATGCCCACCGTCCCACTTATATGCGGAAGAAAGAAGTCAAAAGTACCTCCTACGCATTCTTATGCCACTGCTGCTATACGGAATACTAACGGAGTTATAGAAAGCTTTGATTCGTAAAAGATAAATATGGCGCGATATGTCTAAGATATGTATGTGTATTTCCACCGACAGTTTATATTTCCGCATCTGATTTTTGCGAAAGGGTATTATTATGCATTTAATTGAAAATTTTTAACGATACATTCACCGACTTATTTTTAATGATACATTCACCGACTTATTTTTAACGACTTAACGATACATTCACCCACCCATTTTCAAAAAACCTGTTATGATTCTTACCCGTTGTGTTTTTGGACGATTGATAGTGTTCCCTCATTAGTGGTTAGTTCTATGAATTTTAGCAGAAGGCTTTTTAATGCGATGCTTTCCGATGCTCTTGGTCACGTAGAGTTACTTCCACTACCGCTTAAGAGCTACCGCCACTTATAATGTACAAGTGTATCACTACAAAAATTTTGCCTATTAAGGGTCAACGCCATCTAGAATCGAGATGGAGCCACTAATAGTAACGGCGAAACATTAATTCATTGCATAACGTAATTCCCTAATCAACGAATCAGGAACACCTAACTAACCTTCATTGGTAATCGTTTCAATTATCGACCACATCATAAACACTGAAAATAGAATCCACCAAATTTATTCAGAATGTTTTGGTGGTACATTAATTACTTCTGACCATTATACCCTCTTAGCCAAGACTAACCTTGACAACGCACCAGAACCATCTCTCACAAAAAGCATTATCAGAGATTTTCCAAGAGCAAATTGGCAGTACTTCCAACAACGAATAATTCAGCTCACTTTACTAAGTAATCCCATTTCTTCTGGAAGCGATTACTCATAGATGAAACAATAGCTCATTTATTACATATCACTACAAATTCGAATTCTTGGAGTTATTCAAGCGTAATCCCAACTTACACCTGCGTGGACATCCGTATGAACTCCTTAATAAAAGACATAACACCCTCATCCGCAGGTTATTTGTTATCGTATTTTAATACTGCATGTAAAGTAATCAAATTAATTAATTAACGTATAAATAATCCTCTAGTATAAGATAAATTAATCAATCAACTTTGATTTAATATTATATAATTTAGTAACGAGAGGAAAAATGCAGAGTTTTATCTTTAATGAATCAATGCATATCCACATGGAAAAGAGCGAAAGCCAGAACTTCCACATACATTCAGAAACCTGTCGGGCGCGAAAGCGGTGCTTCGCGTTGCCTGGTACGGAAATCGCGAAAGACAGGACAAATTCTCACGTATATACCCAACAGATAGTGGTTGCGAGCGATGTCTACACACATTCATGTATATTAAAAAGCAAGAAGCTTCATTTCGTACAAACTAGGACAACGGCATTAACATCTATAAAGGAAAGCATCCAGAATTACCAGTATTGACGAGTTTATCATTATTATTGTTTCGCTAAGGAACCAGTTGTTACAGTCACATATCATCGTAGAGGGCATCTCCAACAAGTTTTATGTACACATACTATCAAAGAGCGAACGTTGTCACAACTACATTCCTACAGAAAAAGCATTCTTCCATATAAAAGTAAAAGAAGAATAGATGTTTGCACCCACATCCCTGCAAAAAATGTTGTATCATCAAGATAGAAACAAGTTCATGCGTATATGTATACTTCGATATTCTACATCAAGTAAATGGCACGAACATGCACCGAAACCGTTAATTTTCGATACAAGCACATTTTTTGCACTATTATGTTCATTAATAGAGCCTAAGAGGCACTACCACTACATGGCCTGTGGCTATTGGGGCGTTTAAAGAGGACAAGGTAGCTCTTACAACAACGTTTTATCTACCTTCATTCAATTTGGATAGCAACTTATCGTAAAGTTTCCGCAGGGATGCAATGCAATTTTGCTCTTCAAAATTTGTAGCTTATAAAGGAACGTTTTTTATTGATCCAAGGTACAACCTTCCTAAAGTTTTGTAGTGCAAGTTCCTTTCAAGCTTCGCCATTTTCGAGGTCAGGACTGTAAAGTCACGCCGTAGCCTATCCGTCGAAAGCAACTCACCAGAGAATCTGTATAAAAGGATCCCTGCTAGCTATCCTCAGGAAGGAAGCTAGCTATCCTCAGACGCATATTTGGGTCTGACGACACTTGATGTTGAGTGAGAGTTGTCGCACACTTCAACTGGCTTTTTTATCCATTAGCTAGCTAAGCCTATTCATGTAAAGTGAACATAATTCGCACTTGTGGATCTGCATAGCATCCAAGTAAGTCCCACCAATGAAAACGCTTATTTTATTTACATTAATTTCAAACAGTAATTACCAAACTTCTATACATCGAGTCAAATATATACAAACTATATTATTAAACCTTTCGGCAGAATCTTTCGCTCGATTATCGTCATCTCCATCATCTAATCTTTAATTCTTTTATTTTCACTCATAACAATATTTCACACCACTACTTTATATCTAGGTCATTCAATGAGAAAACGAGGAGCCTAGAAGTAGAAGAAGAGGGACGCCAAACGTCTAGCGTACCAAATGAGTAGAGGTGAAGCCGACATAACACCTGAGAGGCCTATCACACAACGCGCTTCCGTGCTCCGCGGATTCTAGTCAACGATTCTGATCCTGTCACTCCTCCGAAGAACCGACAACACCTCACGGCTCTCCGTTATAGGACGGCTCTACAAGGTAAGGCGTGAAGAATATCACAGACGCTTATTTCGTTACTCCTTCGGCGACAGCGAGTAGTCCACACTTCGCTACATCAAAATATATTTCTTTTCTACGACATAAAAAATTTCATCACATCTTCAACAATTTGTTTTACCATCTCCGTCACATTAATCGACTGTACCTAGCCCCACATCTGCATTAAAACTTCAATTTTCAATCATCTACTTTCACCATCGTCATGTAAAAGTAAAAAGTAGCATCCACGTCACAACCGCAAGAAACCATATTTTTTTCGCAACTATTGTTTGATATTTTTGTAAATGGAATGGAATCGTCCTAACAATTTCTTTACATTGATATATAGAAGCTAATTATTGTCAGTCAGTTAAAAATCGTGTTTAGACGTTATAAATATTGGAATAAACAACAATAATTTAATCATGTTATTGCGTACATCATTATATAGGGTTAGTGTACTATAAAATAGAATAAATTATAAAACAGTATGGTAGTTAAAGAGAAGTAAACAAATTACAATCCTAATTTGAATACGTCTGTAACAACTTTATCACTGAGTGGTTACCTCCTCCAACTCATTACCAATTGATTTAGTATTGCGCCGTTCAAAAATCTTGTTAAAAATAGATTAGATCTTTTACCCGATCTAGACAATAGATAGTGTTTAAGTGACTATTATGTTATCAGCATTTATCAGCTTTTAGCTGTCTAGCTTAATAATAATGTTAATAAAACAAAAATTATGAACAATACTTACCAATATGACATCTGTCTATTGTTAATTTTTCTATAGGTATCTTAAACGTCGCCAAATTATTCAATCCGACACTCATTATTGCCAAATTAGTATTTTGGCATGTAAGAGATATTCCATCATCACTTTCGTTATCACATGTGCACGGATGATATAGTAACTTCTGTGTGGGACACCTATATCTTGGTCCAGGAGGTATATATTCGCTATACGTTGGAAAAAAGTTGATAATCGACAAAGTTGTTAAGATAGGTAAGATCGATTGAATCAAATTTGTGCCCATTCTAAAAATTTATAATAGACTTATAATTAATTCTCTAGTAATCTAAATTCTGATTGTGAAATCCAATGTTCAAAAATGAGATGTAAAATATTGTTTAAAGCAGTTTTGGGGAACCGGTTCGACGAGAAATAATCTAAGGGCGCCGCGAACACTTTTGTAAAATATTTAAAATTACTAGTGTTCTTAAACTAAATTACTAGTATTGATAAAAGAGATGATGTATAAAAAAAATTATGCTGGATAAACAAATAACTGTTAATCAGATTGCTGACTAAACAAATTTATTTATTTTGAATGCAAGTTAAAATTTTCGCTGTTCACCATTCATTATAATATCTATACCAGCGGTGTCAAAAACACGTCTCGTGAGATAAAGTCTCGTTGTTAGAAGATCTCGCTCTCTGTATGGATAGAACAAGGCGGAGCAAATGTAGAACGCCAAGCTACGAACATTGTAGAACGCTACATTTAGGCTCTTGGCGACGGGAGAGTTTCGCAGTAGGTAGCTGCAGCTCTCACCGCTTAGGCGAGGCACACGAGTGACTTTTTGCCAAGCAATAGTTTCGTCATTATCTCCTCTCAAAATTTTTGTGCTCGTCATTGTCTCCTCTCAAAGTACTGTAGAAAAATAAGTGAGTAATCTTTTCCACTTATCAAGGAACACTCTTTCACATATTTCCACCCAAAGGTGTTTGTTAACAATCTCATCGGAATATTCCTTTTTTATATAATGCAGACCCTTTCTCAATTTCTGCAATTAAAATATCATTTTCAATGTCTTCTTCTCGTGGGCACATTTCATAGGAAAAGGCCATATAATTTATTCCTATTTGTAACACACAAAATAGTGAATGTTGAAGTTATATCTATATATAAATATACTAGATGATAACCCGTCGTAAAACGACTATTCATTACCAGGTCATATTTTATTTACCCAAATGAGTTGGGTT
>WYDF02322261.1:0-27843 GCA_009867245.2 Adranes taylori
ATATATACTGGATTAACACTCCAATTCATCAGACTATATTCCTTACAAATGTTATTTAAGTTGTTTACATGTTTGCTTGCATAATACACAAAATGCTTACTGTTTTAATATGATCGAATAGTAAGCTTTAAGGATGCCAAACTAATAAATACAATTCACTTAGGTTATAAATTGAGTTTGTCACTCAGTTTTATAAGTTAACCTACTATTATTCTAATCTCCAAGGCTGCGGAGTCGGAGTTGAAAAGAATTTTCTAGTTACTGGAGTCTGAGTCGCAAATTTTGGGACCGACTCCGGAGCCCTGCTAAATCATTACAATCACTATAAGACTTACTTCACAATAAGTTGGATTACACTATATATACTTCCCACCTTATCCTGACCGGACATATTTACATACAAAACGACAGACTTCATCTTCGATTCGCTATAGTTTTTTCATCTTTATTACTGATCCGCCATTTCTCTTTATGATTTTAATTTGCGATATATAAAACGAAGTTAATATTACTTTTCTCTCTTTTTTTAACACAACTATTTTATTAAGTCTATATTTGGAAATCTCCAAAACAAATCTAATTCAGGGATACGGCATATTCCAAAAAAAAAAAACACAAAAACATTTTTATTGTAATTTCAAAAATTGCACTGTAATTCATTAGGCTAAGTACAAAAATAGCTTGAAATTTACACCAAAATTTCTGCCCAAAAAATACTTACCAAATTAGAAATGTATTAGGCAAAAATTCCAGGACAGTAATAAATATATGAGATGACAAAAACGCTTAGAAGTCTTTGGACAAATTAATACGATATAATCTATATTCAATAAGATTGCTTAAAAATGTACAATAACTCTATATTTTTTAGCTTACTTTAGTAAAATTAAAAAATATATATATTAACATAACTAATAGATAAAAACTGAATAAAAAATGGCTTCAAGTGAATGCAGTGTGTCGGTATACATTTATATATATATATATGAAAACGAAACATCTACTACTATGTGTATAATAAATACGCCACACGTCATCTACTGATTCTTAAAGGATCTTAATCAGCGGCAGTGTCCATCAGATCATTCAAAAGTCCATCTACATCGCGAACTGAAGCTTTTTCCATCATACTATTATTATCTAGGCGTTTTTCAACTTCTTGGGCGATAAGAGCTCTCACTTCGTCCATTGGTCCTCCTTTGCCTCCAAATCCCTCATGGTGTAAGTTTTCACCGATATGGATATCGTCAACTTCCATATTTTCATCGCCATTTTCCCTAGCAATATATTCATTTGGTACGCTTACACCAAACTCCTGCATTTCTGAATCACCAACAAGCGCTTTTAACGCTTCTTCAGTTGTGTCTATATTCTGACTACCTTCATCCAATATCTCTCGTTCATAATTTGTTTCTTGTGTGTTTTCCATAGCCGAAACGATGTTTTGTGATTCAAGATTATTATCAATATTTTCTTTATCTGTAGTATATTCATCTTGATTTAATTCTTCATTGTTTTTTACATTTTCGCTTTCTATACTATCTTCAATGTTTTCCTTTTGTGTATTATCCTGAGCACCTGACCATGCTTCATTATCTTCAACGTTACCTTGAACATTTGCCCATTCCACATTATCCTCAACGTTAGCTTCGGTATTTTCCTTTTCTACGGTATTGTCTTGATCATTTTCCGTTTCTGCATTATCTTCAACGTTACCTTGAACATTTTCCCATTCCACATTATCCTCAAGGTTAGCTTCGACATTTTCCTTTTCTACTGCATTGTCTTGATCATTTTCAGTTTCTGCATTATCCTCAACACTATTTAGGACATTTTCCGTTTCTACATTATCCTCATCTTCGTCTTGGATATTTCTTGTTTCGACATCAACCCTTTCTACATCATCATCAAGCTTCTCACTGCCTATATTATCTACAATATTTTCCGTTTCTATATCATCCCCAATATTATCAATTTCATCAGTATTTTCTCTTTCATTATCTTGGACACTCTCAGTTTGTACATTATCTTCAATATATTCTTTCTCAATGCTATCACCATCATCATTACCTGTATCTGTATCGTCAACGTTTTTAGTTTCTGTACTCTCCTCAATTTCTTTATTATCCGAAATATTATCTGCTTCAACGGTATTTTCGACATTATCAACGGTATTTTCGACATTATCAACGGTATTTTCGACATTATCAACATCCCCAATATCATCTGTTTTTTCTTCAGTTTCTGAAACTTTCTCATGCTCCTCTGAAGATTCCTGATAATAAATATCAGCTTTCTTGGTTTTTTCAGATTCTTCACTATCTGAAACTTTCTCTAGCTCCTCTGAAGATTCCTGATAATAAATATCACCTTTCTTGGTTTTGTCAGATTCTTCACTTTCTGAAACTTTCTCTTGCTCCTCTGAAGATTCCTGATGATAAATATCACCTTTCTTGTTTTTGTCAGATTCTTCACTTTCTGAAACTTGCTCCACTGAAGGTTCCTGATGATGAATATCGGCTCTTTTCGTTTTGTCAGATGTCTCCTCAACCTGTATATCAGTAACCAACTCATCATTTGTATTATCAATTTCTTCTGTGAACTCTTGTTCATCTATATTTGCACTTTCTGTAGTTTTATCGTCTAGATCCTTTGTAACCTCGTTATCACTTGTAGATTTTTCTGTTGCAGTTTCTTCGGAATTTACAGGTTTCTCAGTTGCAGAAACTTCAACTTCATTATCAGGGACATCTGTTTTCTTAGTTGCAGAATCTTCCGTTTTCTCACTATTAGTAGCTTCATTTTCGACAGCGACAGGTTCATCTGTTTCCATAGAATCTACTTTAGCCGTTTCAGAACTTTCTGAGTCTTCGGGAGCGTTTTCCACAGAAACCTTCCCATTCTCGCCAGGTGTTATATCTTTTTCAGTAGATTCTTCATCGATTGCATTATTTAGCTTGGAACGCTTAGTTGGCTTCTCTTCGATCAAAGATATGTCTTTTTCGGAAATCTTTTTCTGAAAACAACAGAATTTATCAAAATACACTCTTAAATTTGACCTCTTAAATCCATAAATACCAAATTCATACAAATATTTTCAAAACTAACCTTTTTCTTAACATCCTTTGTTTTCACAGCAGATGAGTCTTTTGCCTTTGGAACAGGTGAATCTTTTGCCTTTGGAGCAGGTGAATCTTTTGCCTTTGGAGCAGGTGAATCTTTTATCCTTGGAATAGGTAAGTCTTTTGTTCTTGTAGCAGGTGATCCTCTTGTTCTTTGTGTGACAGAAGATTCTCTCGTTCTTGGCGATTGAGGTGCTGATGTTTGTGCAAGAGGTGACTCCTCCCGTGTAGTTAAACTTCTCTCGCGTCTAGTCATCGTTCTTGTAATTTTCAATCTCCTTTCACCGATACTCTCGTCAATAGAAGGTGGTGTCTCTTCGCCATTTTTGACATCTTTTTCATCACCTACACCAAGTTTTCGTTTTCGCGTTGAACTAGCTGGTGAATTATCCTCTTCTGGAACAGGTGTTGTTTCTTTAGCTCCGTTTCTACTCGTGGCTCTCGTCGCAGTTCTAATGCTATCTTTCGAGCCAGATTCTGGCCGATTGCGCACCAAACCCAAAACATCAAGCATGCTATGTGTAACAGTCGCCTGCTTCGCAGACGTACGGTTCGGATATGCTGATTTACGTTCGCAAACGGCTAAATGTTTAGCCATAAAATTACCTAAAACAAATATTGACAAAAACGTAGTAAGTGTATTTTACTCAAATAGAATACATTATTGAAGACTAATTAATTAGCTGAAGATAAAAACTTACCATCGGTAGAATTTGTTCCACAAACGCAAAACATTTTGAATGGTAAAGGTACTACAGGCTGATTAATTTTGAAGTCTTTACACTCGGTGGAATGTTTATTCATAGATGCTGGACAACTCGTCAAGTATTGGCACGTTTCGTTCGAACATGCGATTAAAGATCTGAAAATTAATTAATTTCAACTTAGAATTTGATTTTACTGTTCAAACAGTTTCATGAAACTATAATAAGTGGATATAGTATGATGCTATTCATATATGATTCGTGTAGTAATGCCAACCTCTGAAAACTAAGTAGAAAAATCAAAGAATTACAACATTGAGTTAACGTACGAATGTCCCATCGCAGTCAAATATTTTGGCTCCGGATCCATGCAATCTTATATGGACTATCAACTTGCTTTTATCGGGAAATTTTTTCTGGCAATTAGTAAATACGAACTAACCTAACATATAAACTTTAGATTAGGGTTAGGTTAAAGTTATGTTAGGATTAGATTAGAGTTATGTTAGGGGTAGGTTAGGTTATGGCAGATAAGTTTCCGTTTATTCCCGGTTAGTCTGTGTTTACAAATTGTCAGAAAAAAATTACCAACAAAAGCAACTTGGTAGTCCATATAAAATTGCATGGATCCAACATATTTTATTATGGAGACACTCTTAATGTAAGGCAATTTTATAATTCTTTGATTTTTATCTTTCATATACCATATTATTACATACGTATATGATATATGAAAGATATAGGATTCATGTTTAGAGGTTTTTTTTATTTTACCTTAGTACGTCTCTTGTAGTGAAATTACTGCAAACCGCTAATACACAATTTAAAAAAAAAGGGGGGGGGGCTTTTTTTGTTCAGAAATCACTGGACAAAAAGCAATAATTTAATAATAAATAAAGGCAAAACAAAATAAATGAATCAAATAACAAAAATAAAAAGATACAATACATCAAAATAAATATAGAAGAGACGAAATTAAAAGAAGTAGAAGAGGATAAATATCTTGGCATATGGATAGACAAAAATCTCAGTTGGAACAAACACATCGAAGAAATTAAAAAGAAAATTATTAGTTTAACTGGAGCATTCAGATCCTGTGGTAAAGTGTTAAGTATCAAAACTAAAAAATGGTATATCAGGCACACATAGAAACTCATTTCAGACATCAACTAAGTGTTTTGGGAAACTGCAATGAAAAATTAATGAAATCACTACAAAGAACACAAAATAAAATAATAAAACTTTATATGGATTAGAACCGAGATATTCTACTGCAATTTGCAATTTCCAGATGATATTTTAAACATTTCAAGTTCTAGGATTTACTTCACTTTGCCGATATATCGGGATGTGTCATACGAATTAAAAAAATATTTTACAATCGTTAGGAAATAATATATTTACTTCTTGTAGGAATCCATATAATTTACAAAGTGTGTTTAGAAATAAAGACGCAATTGATATGTTTGAGAAAATTGGGGTTTATGAATTGAAATGTAAGTGTGGACAGATGTATGTTGGTCAGACAGGTAGAGCTTTTAGACTGAGGGCGAATGAGCATGTCAAATGTATAAGGGATAACAGTAATAGGTCTGCGTTTGCGGTGCATATAAATTGTAATGGAAATAATTGTGGTTTTAATATGTGATAATTAGGCAAGGTTTTGCATTGAGCGGGTAAAGAGTTAAAAATGAATTGTTTAAGGTTTTGAAAATAAATTTAGCTGATATAAAAGGAGTTTGTTTGAACGATCAAATAAGTTTAATTTGACAAATTAAATTCGTTAAAAATTTAATTTTGTAATAATTGACTTTGACAGCTTGTCAATTTAGTGTCACAAGCCAAATGGGGTTTTAAATTCTCTTTGTAAAATTAAGGTTTTCTCATATTTTTAAACATTCATTTATGTATTGATTGTTTTTTAGCGTTCCGATCTTTGTATTGCTTAGCTTGAAAATGGCTATATCGAGGATTTGTTCGAGAACCGAGGGTACTTGTTCGACAAAATAGAGTTGGTGAACTAAGACGTAAAACCACGTATAATAAAATAATTTCAAACTCTATTAAAAACCAAAAAAAACTTACGAGTAGTGGCCAGTCTTTATATTTTTTCTGCATTCTTTACAACTTAAGTTGTCGGGAATATCGTAGACCATATTGGTAATATCAATCACTTCATCTTCTGCGAACGAATAGTCCTTGATACTTCGTGGAACCATAATTGAATTTCGTGGAACTGTATATGGTGTGAGGCCGGCTTTCTTACGTTGAGTTTCATGTTGCTAGTTAAAAAACAAATAAATACATAAATACTAAAGAAAATACCTGCGGGGTACAATATTTAAATATCCATGTAAAAAAAGAGAACTGTACGTAAGGGATCAACAAGTCATATGAATTAAGATGAGGAGTTTGATTAAGAACAAACACGACAACGGTTTCGTACCGAAGGTATCAGATGAGTTCGTTTCTTAATTCAAAGATGTTAGTCCCATCATGTGTGATATCATTTTGAACAGAATTACAGAACTATCAAAATGTATAAAAATGTACAGGGTGTTACTAAAAAGCTTTTTGGAAAAAATGTTATTGCTCTAAATCAGTTCCGTATATTCAGTTGTTCATATTGGTACAGTTGAGGCTCCTTAGACATACAGATGCTCCTCGAGTTTCAGTTTTCCAACTTACATAGGAACCGAGATACTTAGGATAGAAATTTTTTTCAAGGTCAAATTTCTCGAAGACCTCCGCCTTTTCTAAACTTCCTTAAATATTACAGGAGCTTACGGTACAAGAAATTTAAAGCAAATTACTGCGAAATTTTTCGAGAAAATGGCTCGCAAAATTTTCAAATAAAGAACATCTTGTATACAAGTTAAATTGTGTTTTCAGAAAAAAATGTTCTACTTCTTTTGTTCGACGCATAATATGAGTCACTATATGTGTGCAAAATTTCACCCTCCTAGTTTAAAAACTGAATTCTATGTGAAAAAACTGAATTCTATTGGATTTATATAAAAAAAAATGGAAAAATCACTTTTGCGGAACACTTATTAGTATCTGTGTACCAAATTTCATGCAAATTGCTCCAATAGGTTAGGAGTAATTCTTGAACGTACAGCCATACATACGTCCCTACGCAGACACCGGAAAATGCGACTTCTTTTCAATTTTTAAACAAGAAAAAACTATTTAGAAAATTTTCTTTTTAAGGTAAATTGTTCCAAATTGTTGCTCTCTGAATTACATATAAATGGTTTGAACTGATGTAAATACAAGAGACGTACTAAGGTGAAATAGAAAAAATTGTCAAAACATTAATCCTATATCTTTAATAGGACTAAGTACATTATTTATTCGTACAGAGTCTATATTAACAACGTTTAAAGAAATTTGAAAGCCATTTATATAAAAAGAATTTCTCAGTGGAATGATCGAAATAATCTAGTTATTCCTAAGTAACTAAATATTTAATAAGGAAAACAACGGCACTCGTACTCCAAAATAGTGTTTCATTCAAAAAAACAAGAACCTACACTACAACTGTGTCATCAACAGACTAAAAAGAAAATTAAAGCAAAGGAAATAAGTGTACAAAAATAATGAAGTATAGTAAACATTCGTTCGCAAACATGAAGTCTCAAATAATTCAAACATAAATAACAAAGCAATCAAAATGTGATCTAGAAACTACAATTCAGCTCAACGCACCTGTAGATGTTGATAATGTTCGAGTAAAAAAATCTTTTTATAAAAACATATTAGAAGATATGTTACAAATCCACCAAAAATAATAAATTTAAACTGGAAAAAGATTTTTTTCGGAATAAAAATTTATTTTAATCATAATTTGGCAAAAGAAAAAATATACACGATTTGAAACGACTGCAACGTGATTGAAATCTCACAACTCTTACCTTAATATGAATTCCAAAAATAGCTGAATTGGTAAAAACACGATAAATGTTAATAAAATTATGAATGAAAATTAAAAACTTACAAAAGATCTTTCACATTAATTTTCTTTTAATTTCATACGTTGCTTCCTCGTTAAAACGCTAAAGCTAGAGTGACTGCCCTATTAAAATACAAAAATTTATCTAACAAACAAAACTTTTTTTTAATTAACATTCTTAAATGACAAGAATGAACCTATTTACTTAGGGTTTTGCTTAGGGTTTCGCTAATTTAAAGTATTTCTCAAAGTCAAATTTAACCATTTATTTACATCGTATGTGATTGAATCACATACAATGTACCATTAAATTTAAAAATGATACAACTATTAAAACCTCTATGTAATTGTGCATCTCTTCAATCCTTTATCATCTCAAATCAACATTTTATTTTTCTTTGGCTGTTATAAACCTGTTTCCGTCTCTGAGTTCTTGATATTGTTAAGCAATTACTATTGAGTTCAGGCGTTTCTGATTCTGAATGTGAGTTTTTGTTTAATGTATTGGACACTTGTTTAAAACAAATTTACTTTGTTTGTAACAAAGTGTTATATAAACAAAATGAAGGTTTAGCTATGGATTTTTGTTGGTATCCTCTTTTAGCTGACATCTACATGAAACAATTAAAAGATTTGATCTTTGGTTCTAGCTGGTTAACTGTATTGACATGGTTAACTGTCATGAGCTGTTTAACTGTATTAAGTTTTATAGAAGGTATGCGCATGATGTTTAGTTGATACTGACGAGAATTCTGATACTGCTAGTGATATAAAAAATTACTTCAATTCATTTAAAGCCAATATTCAATTTACATACGAATTTTCCAACAATAAAAAAAGTCTTTTTTAGATATTAATTTAGATTATAACTGGAACCACATCACTTTTAAGATCTATAGGAAAAACACTTTCCCATACACCTTAAAACACTTTCACATATACCTTAAAACACTTTCACAAACACCATAATACCTTACAATTCGAACCATCCTCATTGGCACAAAATAGCTGCAATTCATTCTCTCATTCATAGAGCCTTAAATATCCCTGTCATTTAATAATTTTGTACTAGAAGTTAACACAATTAGAGGTTTGGGCTTAGATTATAGATTTGATGATACTATTAAAAAATCTTTTGGAAGAAACAAAGAAAGGCTTCAATTATGCTGACTACCCCGACGTTGTATAGCCATGCTAAAATTATTCGATCACGTACATAAATACCTTGAGTAATTCATTAATCATTCATTGCCATAGCTTTTTAAAAGGTTTTTAAAAAGGTTTGATGTTAATATTGGCTTTAAAAATATTAATAAATTTTCCTGATTAAAAAATAATAAAGATAAATTCCGCTTGAGCTATCAGGTGTTTACTCATTGAAATGTGGTTCTGTGAGAACTTTTATATAGGTATGACAAACAAAAGGTTTGAAGTAAGATTTAATGAACATCTGAATGCGATTAGGTTGAATAGTCCTGAAAAATCAAATTTTGATGAGCAACTTTTAAGTTCAAATCATGATTTCTCTGTAAAAGATAAAATTTTACAACTTTGTTATAGTAAATACATAACTTTGTTTCTGAAACAGGTTAATAGTTCATATAGTTAATAGTTTAAACACGGGCAAACTTTTGAATAAACAAACCGATTTTCACAATTTGGATTTTTTAAAGAAGTTTTTAGAATTGAGTCATGACTAACAGGTATATCTTTTATTGTATGACACGTTTATGTTTAGTTTACGGTTTTACGGGTTACAGATATTATGTATCCAAGTAAAACCAAGTTGTCATTTAAGAATATTAATAAAACAAGTTTGGTTTGTCTAATTTCTAATTTAATTTAAAGTTTGGTTTAAGAATATTAATAAAAAATTTGGAATTTTTATAGTCCAATGCAGCGAATAGGTGTAGCTGCATCATTTTAACGATGAAGCCACGTGTGAAATTTAACGTTGACGCCCGCTTACATGTACCGGCTGTACATGTACGATCCCTACATCGGACGGCGTGAACCATCGGTGGATCATGCTATGACAACCTATTTACTCATTGCTATGACAACCACTGATTTTGCATGAGTTAGATGAATAATAGCAAGATATGAAAAAAAAACTGAGGCCGATAAAACAATACGCAATTGCACTCCAGCATCAACGTGTTAAAGAATAAACAAATTTTAAATGTAAAAATTATTTTTGGAATTTATGTTAAGGTAAGAATTATGATCTTTTAACCATGTTTCAGTGCTTTCAAATCCACGTTTCAAATTTTCTCTTTGGCCATATTATAATTAAAACAAATTTTTTATTACGAATTATTATTTTTGGTGGATTTATAACACTAATATGCTTTCATAAAAAGATTCTCTCACCCAAGCATTATCAACTTGTAATGTCTAAAGGTGCGTTTAGCTGAATGGTGGTTTCTAGATAACATTTTGATTGCTTTATTATTTATGTTTGAATTTTCTGAGACTTCATGCTTGTGAACGAATGTTTTATTATACTTAATTTTTTTTGTATACTTATTTCCTGTTTTAATTTTCCTTTTAGTCTGATGATGACACAGTTGTACTGTAAAAACGCGTCACATACTTTTCATATTTGTTTTTGTGAATAAGACACTATTTAGGAATACGAGCACAGTTTTTTCCTAATTCAACATTTACTCCAAAGCACTCAAACCTGTTATTGTTTTGAACTAAATATTAATTTTCATAACAAAAGAAAGTACATCAATCATTCCAAAGAGAGTTTCCGAAACTACTTTTAAAGATATTTTTATCTGAATAGTGTAATTTATATTTTACATATTCCACTTACTTTCTGATGATCCTTAACACCATCTTTCTGAATGAACCACAGTACACACTTCGGACACTTCTTTGCAAGCATTTTCTTATGATGTTTCAATAAATGTCCGAGGAAATTATGCAATGCACTATTCACTGGTCTTTTAACCGTGCCAATCATCATTGACTTCAAACACAAGGGACATTGGACCACCGCATGACCGTTATGTGCTTTATGGAAATGATCTACCGCTTCTTTGTGACATGAACCACGATACGTACACGAACCGCATTGATAGGGGAGTTCAGATGGAATGTGTTCTCTGCGAAACAAAACATAAACTAAAAGTGACTAGCAATTAAAATATTTAATATTTTAAATTTTGTTTATGCACTAGGGACGTGTATAGAACACTGATTAATTATACAATGTGACAGTTCTTTAACAAGTTAAACACTTGTTAAATGTGTGCTAACAGTAACAAAAATTAGCGAAGGGAGGGCGTCGTCGACTCAACAATCATATTCTACAAGTCAGAAGTGGTAGTACATACTACGTAAAGTTTAAGAAATTTATTAGTGATATGACGGCTTAAAGCGCCTTATTATTGATATGACGACTAACAACCAATTAGCTGAATAGTTTACTAGAGTTTGTGTTAATAGTTTACTCAATTAACAGACGGATACAGCTGTCATGTACGATAACATCATGATTCATACTCTCTTGCATTGAATATCATACCGACCATGATCCAACATGTGACACACGCAAATCTATGCGGTAATTATGCATTTGACATTCCAACAGTTTTTGTTAGCATGTAATACATAAGTCCCAGTGATGTAACATGGGTTTTGACCCTTTCTGCACTTAATATCTGACCACGAAATTAATCTGTTTCTACCGAATTTTGATTCGGTACAAATATGATTAATTGTGCTTTCCGATAATCAACAGACGCAAATTCTATTTGAATCTTGTATTCGTTACTTTTTCTATTACACTTTTCGTCTATTCGTCTATGTACTAACACCTGTCAGTGAACGTTGGTGCTCAAATCAAATCGAAATCAAACTTTTTTTATGAGTTGATTTATCTTGTATGTAAGCCAATTTCTTATTTACATGAATCATATGTAATAATATGAAAGCAGTCTTATTGGTCGACAATTTTCTAATTCGTTATGCCTCCTTGTTTGTGTAACAATGTTCCGTAATTTAAAGATCAATGATTTCAATAATTAAACATTATTTGCTCTTTCAATTTTCCCTACTAATTTTGACTGAAGTGACGTAAACAACTATCCATGTTAATTTACTTGTGATACTTTGATTCGTGAAATTTTCGCCCGTTTGTATCACATTTTTGTTGTCATTAAGTAACAGCTTTAACAACACTTGCATTGTTCTCGATAACTTTGACGTCCTATTTTAAATTATAATCTCGCACATCTCCAGACACCTAATAAGAGTATGTAATAAAACAGTGAGCAAGTCACATCATAATAATGAATTTAATATAAAAATTATGTATTAAAATGTGCCAAGTCTTAGAAATAAAATGAATCTACTTGAAGCATTTCTGATTGATTGATATCTTATGTATAGCAGAATACTGGATGAGTGAGAATGAAATTGCAGCGCCCTTGTTAAGTGGTTTCAATATGTAAAGTACTTGACAAGAGCAATGAAAAAGGATAGTGATACGGCAATATTCTCTAAACAATCTATTTCTCTTATAGTTGAAAAGGTAAATGTTGAGCCCAGTCCCATCGAGTAAACGTTCCAAACTGCTATTAAATTCACCAGCGATGTAGTTAAGTAATTATGGACCTGTCTCTTTATTGTCAGAGTTTTCCAAAATTTTTAAAAAGTGTATGATGGTAAGACTATTAGGTTACCGTATCGAATTTGATCTTCTATCGAATTGCCAACTTGGCTTTAGATTTGGTAGGTCAACAACTGAGACAAGTGGTGCAATCCAAACAATACTTAAGACAATCGAAAAAATAAAAAACCGTCGCCGCCATTTACTTTGATATCTCAAAGGAATTCGACCATTTAGATCAGACGATTCTCCTTGAAGAAATGAGAGGTCTTGGCATTACCAATAACGCGCTGATCTGGCTTATGTATGTAAAGTATGAACGGAAAATGTAATTTGAAATAGAGGTACTCCACAAGGCTTTACGCTTGCAGCACCTTCTATACTTAATATACTGCAACGACTAATTTGATGAAAAATTTGTCTTACTGCTAGACAGTAAATACTGCTACATTCTTCATTGATTTAAATTGTGCTTTAAAAATTGATGAAAACGTTTTTGTTAACCAATATGCTGACGATACGTCTATAATTATGTATCATATTCCCGTACTTATACTATGGCGCGCACTCACTTATTCCCAGTAGTTCAATACGGGGCGGACAGCTCTGCTGTGGCCTACGACCCATCTGGACTCTATTTTCGGCTGATTTCTAAAAGTCTTGGCCTTGTGAATTCGTCTATGTACTAATTCTTATTTAGTACATACGTCTATGTACGTATTTGCCTACGGCGCGGATAGCTTAACTGTCCCATTTAGCGCGGCCTGCTGCCGATTTTGACTTACTTTTTCCCCGCTGCTACTTTTGAGTCATTTTTCCCCGTGTCCATTTTGCACAAAATTGAGGTTCCTGGGTCTTACACATGTTTCTCAAGTTTAATTTTTTCAACTTTCATAGGAACAGAAACATTTCATTGAAAGCAGCTATTGTACTACATTAGCCGGTTTGAAGTAAATGGATCGCAAATTTTACAAAACCCCTGTACATATATTAAATTGTAATTTTAGAAAAAGATGTTTCAAATAAAATTGAACGAGCTCTTGGTAGCCTATATAATGAAGTTTATCCAAGTCTCCTATCTTTTATAGTTGCTGTGATTCTAAAGTGCATTGCAAGTCCTAATGTTCTCTACAAAAAAAATTATATAAGCCGCTAATGAACTGTTCGACAAAGTGCAATATGTTCGCGTTTATAGCATGTTAGAGGTACAAAATGGATTGTTCGAAATAGATGCAAAGTCTAAATGTCAGAAATTTATAGTTCGTTACTCAGCAGAGTTATGCTGCTAATTTGTTATATAATTACTAGATTACGATCAAAATGAAAACCTTCTCTATCGATAAAACGAGAAATGTGAAAAATGTTGATTTGCGATTGATTAATAAGATATAGTTACGTACCTAGACATATGTTTGCCTAATCCGTATGTCGAACTAAATTTTGCTTCGCACAATATACAAAAATATTCGTTGCCACTTCTCGTTTCAGTGTGATGCGTACCCGCAACATGCTTATCGAAATCACCTTTACTATCAAATCCGTTGAGACAATAATGACATGCGTATTTTGATGATGTATTTCCCGATTGAGCATGCAAAAAGTAATGTTTCATTAACATGATGTTGTTGGTAAAATTCTTTTTACACAGATGACATTTCAAACTTAGGTCTTCGATAGCATATTCGCACCGATCTGATGGCATAGTACCTAATATTAATAAAATATGTTTTGTAGAACTAATTTATATAACATAAAAACTGGATTAAATCTAATGAATATTTTAAAATTAAATCAATAAAATCCTGAGAATTAATATTATTTATTACATATTATTAGCAAACTATAATAGTGCTGTCAATTTGAAAAGGAAGTAATTGAAAATAAGTACTTGATTACTTCTTAAATTAGAATCGTAATCGTTCTTTCGAGATATGGCATCCAATGCGTATAATTGGCGTAAGCCACTTACCGAACAAGAACTTATAGTAGAAATAGAAAATATGAGGGACAAAATAACGCGATTTGCATTCCGCCAGAAGTAGATGAGCTGACAGATGAAGAGAATTTGGATGAGAATATCATTATAGATGACACAAAGCGTCATCAAGTAAGCAAAAAACGTGACACAAAACGTCATCAAGTGAGCAAAAAACGTTTAAACCTAAATGAAAAAAAGAAACTGCAAGAGAGACGGAAGAACAATACTGGAAGAACAATACCGAGCCAAATTTTTAATTTAAGTCACCGCAGTAGACCTTAAAAATTTTATAGGATTACTTAGCCCAATAAAGAATTTATTGGAGAGTGGATTGAGATAAAGGATTAGAAATTGTTAGGAACTGCATATCGAGAAATAAGTTTGAACCAATAAAACGGATCATTCATTTGTCTGATAATTCTAATTTGGATAAAGCTGATAAGTTTGCGAACTTACGTCCAACGTTCGACCTAACGAATGAGAGATATTTGCAATTCGGAATATTATCGCATAAAGTTAAAGAAACGGTTCGTTATTTTAGCAGCCATACAGCCAAAATGATCATAAAAAATAAACCAGTTCGCATTTGTTTCAAACTGTGGTGTCTTGCTTTTGCTGATGGCTACTTGTTGCAGTTTGAACCCTTCGGAGGTGCCAGTATCAAAAGGATAATGGTTGGCAAATGTTGTGGATTAGGATGTCAAGTTCTTAGACCTATTGTCTGTAGCGAAAAATTCATAACAGAATATTTTTGTGAAAAGCAGTTTTCACTCACAGGAACTATTCGTGACAATAGAATAGCTAATTGTCCGATAGAATCAACAAAATCTCTAGGGAAAAAAATCAGGGATTCTTACGATTCAGCATTTAATAAATCAGCCGAAATTCTAATGGTGCGGTGAAACGATAATTCCATAGTAACCATTGTGAAAAGTAATGGCAATGTTTTATCATTAGTAAATGCCAAACGTTATGACCTAAGACGGAAAATTACAGTACCGCAACCTAATGTGATAAATGATTATAATAAGTTCATGGGCGGTGTTCACGATGATGGCATTGCTAATTATCGAATCCGTATACATGGAAATAAATGGTGGTGGGCACTCTTTATAAATTTAAGTGACAATGCAATTGTAAACGCATGAAAAATTTTGAAGATTGGACACAAAAGTCAAATACCCACATAGCAGTAGCGCTATTGAATTTTGAACGCGAGAATATTTCTGGTAATTTAGAAAATCCTATGTCAATCCTCCAAAAGCAAGAAGTTTAGGAAGACCACAAAATATCAATTGCCACGGGATATACCATTTGATAATATTGGACATATCATCAAGGATCATGAAAACAAGAACCGAAAAAATGTAATGTACATGCTGAATGTTTTGAAATATTTCATACAAAATAAGTAAAATACTTATCACTTAAATTTATACTTCTTTCATGTAAGTTACCTTTAACCGCCCAAGCGTACGTCAACGCATAATTAATTATTGGCCATCAGCAGTTTTAAAAAAAATTCTTTACAACCCCCTTTTGAGATGCTCTAGAAACGTTGAATATGAGAAAAAATCATTTTTTTTTAATTTCACATGCTTGGGCATTAATGGGTTAAGCATGTACTTTATTAATCAATTCTGCACTGGCTATATCACATTTCAAAACAAGGTTATTGCAAAGTGTTCTTCTTACAGTAATCAATTCACAAGACTTGCAATATCTTACTGACAATTTTTCTTTGCCCGCTACGCATTGCATTGATGTTATTTTGCGCAACAATTGCTTTTGATGACTGAGGCATTCACATTTCATCGTGCAAGATTTTTGAATTATAATGTTAATCAATCTTCTCAACTGACGTACTACATTCATATATTTTTTTCGTTACATTTCTTTTAGATTGAAGAATCTACATTAGAATTCAAAATACCAGTATGAAATTCTCGATTGATGTGACATTATTTCGCTGATATTACAAGGCAACACAGCGAAATATTGAGATAATCCTATGGTATAATTTCCTATGCTACATCAGCGACTTGTCCAAATCAACGACAAATAGAATCAGTCACTTTGCTGATGACACCAAACTCATTGGTTACCCAAACGAACCAAGTGACACCACTCAAGGAACACTGGACGAAATATGCGCTTGATTTCAGCTCTGGCTTCTACCACTGAACATTTCCAAGTGTACAGTCCTACACATAGGTGCGTCCAATCCTGATAAAAACTATTTACTAGCTGGTGACACATTGAGGAAAGTTACCGAACAGAAGGAACTAGGGATCATAATAACGCACAATCTGAAATGGGAAAACCACATTAACAGGATAATAAAGAGGGCAAATTCAGTCATGTACATGGTTCGAAAGACGTTTCCGAATATAACATGGGATGCTTTTCTGGTTCTCTACAAAGGATAGATCCGCCCAATACTTGAATACGGCTACCTGATATGGAGCCCATATTTCATCAAGGATATTGAGGCACTTGAACGAGTGCAAAGAAGAGCAACCAAGTTACCTGTGACAATACGAGAGCTGTCGTACGATGACAGTCTAGCTTCATCAAACTTCTATCCCCGTTGGAAGGTAGAACCAGGGGTAATAGAAACATATAAAATACTAAATGATTACTATAGTTGCAACCTGAAGCATTTTTCAAGAGAAACACGAAGACGCAGTTGCGTGGCCATAACTTCAACTTAACAACAGAGTTGTGCCATTGTAACACACGGAAGCACTTCATCGGCAATCGAGTCGTATCGCATTAGAACTCTCTGCCGTTTGATGTCGCCAACGCCACCTCAAAAAATATGTTCAAGAACAGATAAGACTCATTATAGTGAAAGTCGCACAGAATACGAAAATTGCAGCTCTTATCAACTTCGTTGCTTATGCGAAACATTAATAATAATAATAAATTCGAAAGATCATAAAAAAAGATCCGGTTTGCACACCACACACCCAATAAAGTTAATTTAGTAACTATTAAACAAAAGCACATCGACCAACTTCGTGTGCAATTGCAAGTCAAGAGGAACTGTCGAAAAATAAAATTCATTAGTGACAACTTTACCTTCCGTCACAATCCCTCCAAGCTATTTCAGAAACAAGAGATGGGAAATCCAGGAAGCCCACCCTCTGCCCAAAAGGTTGAAGCTTTCTAGAGAGATCTATATGAACACACGTTACCATGTCATGTAGACTCCGGCGAGGACGTTGTTTAATTCCTTTTGTGAACGTCACGCCCAAAATCAGGAAACTTATCCGCCTATAACAGTTCATGAGATACAGATAGCTTTGAAAGGCAAAAAACCTTCGCCGCGCCTGGACCAGACACTATTACGAATTTTTGGTGGAAAAAATTTACTTGCACGCACGTACATCTGGCCAGAGAATTCACATCGTATCTCAACGGAGAAAAGCCTATTCCACCGTGGCTTGGGGAAGGGCGCACAGTATTGCTGTACATAAAAGGACCATCATCTGATCCAAAAAATTATAGGCCCATAACTTATCTAAATACTTGCTATAAGATATTTACTAGCACCTTAAATGAAAGAATATTAAATGCCATACAATCCGTTTGGGGGCGTTTCTACGAATAATGTGCATCTAAGAGAGGCTTGGCTGGTTGCAAAGAAAATCTTCTAATTGATCATTGCGTGATTCAAGACGCAATACAATATAAGCGCAATCTGTTCATGGCCTGGATTGATTACAAGAAGGCATTTGACACCACTCCACATAGTTTGGTTGTCAAACTATTGGAGAGCCTAAAAGTTCACGAGAGATTAGTGAATTGCAGGCAAACACTCATGTTACAATGGTCATCTCGCTTTGTTATTAAAGCTGACAAGAAAAGCGATATTACGAACCCAGTCCGTTACCAAAAGGGCATTCCAAGGCGACTCCTAAGCCCTTTGTTGTTTTGCATTTCACTACTCTCTCTGTCCGTAGCTTTACGTCGTTTGAAAGGGTACCCATGTGGAAAACCTTACTTTACTTTCCCGGCGAAAAGGAGTTAGCAAACTCCTTAAACATTGTCAGCAGGTACACTACGGCAATTCGTATGCCATTCGGATCAAATAAATGCGTAGTGGTCCATCACAGAAAAAGAAGACCGGAGGTAGAAAGGGCAGATATTCAGCTTGGCGACGGATCAACCTTCTCACACCTTAAGGTTGATGAGAGATACCTGTATCTTGGTATGAGTGAAAGTCATATTAATGTCAACATCAAAGAAACTCTCAGCAGCACGTACAAAAACATCAGTAATAAAATTTGGCGCTCCGAAGTAACCGGACCCAACAAAGTTGTCGCCACAAATATGCTTGCTGTTCCGATACTATTATATAGTTTAGGTATTATAAAATGGCGGCAAGACGAGCTGAAAATGCTTGACCGATCTGCAAGGAAAGTGATGCATCCAAATAGCAACATCCATCTTAGGTCTTCCGTGTCTCGTGTTTACCTTCCGCGAAATGAAGGTGGCCGAGGCCTTCTGAGTATTGAATCAATGCATGGCCGTATGGTAAGAGGAATGGCTAACAGGGTTATCAGCAACCTAGATGACCCTCTTATGAAATTTGTGCACGAGCAGGAATTAGCGACTGTTGGGTGATTTCTATAAAAGACTGCAAGAAAGGCGTCCAAATCCCTTGGACTATCGTTCTCGACAGATATGCGGGCCAATGGTGGTGAAGCAATGAACGTTATGGAGTTAGATATTGAGGCTGCCAAAAAGGTAGCTCGAAAACTTGAATTGACAATATCAAAGAACTCCATCCGGATAAATCTATCCATGGCCAATTCTATAAAGTCATTGCCGAGTTGGAGCTGTCACCACATTTAACATTCGGCTTTTTAAGATCTGCTGGCCTGCGATCTCAAACTCAGGGATTTATTTTTGCATGCCAAGATGGTGTCATAAACAAATTTGTCTACCGTAAGAATATAATGGCCGTAGAGGTGGATACGATCTGCCGAGCATGTATGTCTCAACCATAGGCGCAACTTCATATTCTTTCCACATCCCCGGTGTATACTAGAACAAAATACATCCAACGCCATAATGCCGCCTTAAAAGTGCTATATTTTCATCTGCATCATTCTTACTGTAGAGACAAAGACCCGGGTGCACCCAACGTCGCTAAGGATATTGAGACCATAGTTGAAAATGGCGCAGTAAAAATCTCTTAGAACTACGGTTTTCTACAGTCCATCAAATAGCTGCAAACAAACCTGATATTGTCTTATTAGATTCCACTAGCAGGAGATGTTCCTTATAGAATTTGCTAGTCCCGCTGATAAAAATATTGAAATAAAGGAACGAGAAAAATTAGCTAAATATCAGGATTTGCTATGCGAGCTAAGGATCCAATATCGACGTCATTCCATCAAATTGGTAGTCCTCATCATTGGAGTCATGGGAGGCGCACGGCACAAAGTGAAAAAAAATTAATCTCTAAAAGTAGGAATAAAATTATTGTACATGGATTTTTTTATTGAATCCATTTTAACTTTCCCATTACTTGCCAACTATAAAATTCCACTACAACTAAGTCACTTATTGTATGTTGAAAGCTTTGATTTACATTAAGTAAATGTTGAGGTTGATTTTTATTATTCACGTTTCCTTGATGCCACTTTCTAAACATTTTGAGGTACTTCAAATCGGATATTAAATAATTCCTTCGTATTTCGTATTTATCATGCACATGAAAATTTCTATAAAAAATACAAATAATATCCTTACCATAATAATAATGTTCAAGTGGAACCATCTGTTCTGGCAACTCAGGTGATTGTTTGCCTTCTGATTTCTCCTTTTTATCATTTAACAATTGCTTATCAGATGGTCTACGGTCTTCAGTTTTATCTAAATCAACAATGGTCACCGGCGAATCGGATCCACTACGTGTACCTCCACGAATATTAGTAGTAGAAACACTTTCTGCCGAAGGACCCACATTCTTGGTAGCTATAGGCGTTGTGCTCTTACGTTGACGGCTACGGCTACCGGTTCCTATTGGAGGTGTGGAAAGAGTTGCGTTGGCCTTCGGCTGTGACTGAAAATTTACGTTCTTCACACTTAAGGACCAAGTTTTGAATGGATTCAATGCGACCTAAAACAAAATATATAAATAAAACTTAATCAACTAGCACATTATTCATATGAAATATACCTTATTTAATCGTAAAAGTAATGATTGATTTTCTGCTTTCGTCTGCTCTGAAATATGCTGCAATAAATTGTCAAACGTTTCGGCTGCGTTTGTGCCATACCATTCACGCCAGACAAGTTCATCCAGAAACTGCTGAATGATTTGGCGCGAGAGTAATGATAAGGTATTTTGGAACATTCGCGGTACAATCCGACGCAAATAATCCATTATCAGTTGATTTCCTAAAAAGTCATTGTTATTATTGTTATTGTTTTTTAAAAGTGAACGAGTACCATTAGCTTCATTTGTAGTATTCTGAATAACATTCTTGAAGCCCATCGAAAATAATGTAGTCTTATCAACGGTTAAATCAGTAACGATTGTACTATCCGCATGTACCCACGTCTGTAGCGGTTCCAGAATTTTCGTAAATCGTTTTTTAAAGTTGCGATCATTATCTGCTAATGGCTCTACAGCTTTTAAACGAATGCGCTTACTGACTGTTTCCAAAATACCAAGTACTTCAACTTTTACCTAAAATTAATTAATTTAGGAAATCAACATTTTTGAGCAATTAGTTGTTAATTGCAAAGTACTCAGATAAATAATTCCTGTATTCTGATTGTTTTGAAAGAAATCTTTACTTTAGAATACAATGAGACAATGAGTTTTTAAAAATTCAAAAAGTATTGAATCTATCTGGTTAGAATGTAGTTTACTTTACCTGTCGCTGATTACCATCTTGAGATGTTGTACCAAGAGATATTACACCAATTTCTACTTTTACTCCATGCCCACCAAGAGGTTTCAAATGTGTGTGAAGAGCAACGGTGCAGACTGACCGCAACCAGGTATAAAATCCTTTCAGGTATAGATTATCTACTTTAACCTAAAATAAACAAAAAAATTACAATTTTTTAAAACACACATACCTGTAATACTGTATTTAATTTAAATACTATTCAATTTAAGCCTCAAAACGGAAAGCAACAGATAACATTGTTAGGAATAACCAAACAATTGGGAGATTTCAACAGTAAAGGTATAGTAAAAAGCGGCGATAATAGCGTAGACATGAGACGAAAAACTTTGTCAGATACCACGATCCACGATAATGGAAATTTATTTTATACTACCTCCCAGAAGATTACATGCTGTAGTCGCATTGTACAAGTCTAACAAGAGCGCTACTAATACGTTATCTTACGTCATACTTGTTTGAAATACTTGTACAACGTTGCCATATAATGCAATATTTTTAAACGCATATGAACTATAATCCTTGGATGATTAGCGTCAAAAGTGTTAATGCAAAGCAAACTCTGAATCATTTCGCGATTTGTCTAATGCTTTTGCTCACATCTGGTTCAGAATATTTAGCTTATTTAATAGTATATGTCACTAAGCAACAAGAAGAATATTTTACTGCTTTTAACCACGCTATCACAATTTGAGTTTTTCCCTTTTACAATATTGTTTTTACTAACTATATATAAGTCGACAAATTTTTTATTTCTAAAAATAAGACAACTATCTGTAGCTTTCTGTAGACAACTATCTGTAGCTTTGTATAAAAAATGTAGTAAAGCTGGGAATCCCATTATATTACATAATTTAAAGACAATATGTACACATATATTTATTTGTGAATAATCTATTATAAGCAATTTCAACCTGGATATGTCCCTCATTTGTAGGCAAGACATTACTGACGGCTACGAGTGGCAATGCAAAAGCTGTCAACAAATACATAGTGCTCGTTTGGGATCTTTCTTCTAGAGAAGTCGTTTTCCGTTAGAAACGCTGATAATCATAATATATGTCTGGGCAAGATATTTTCCGGTGTTCCTTTTGCCGGAAAATTTCCACCCGCCACTTGCCCAATAATCCTATAGAAATTGGAGAGCCAACGATGCAGGAACTTCAAAAACTGTAGAAATTGATGAATTTAAAATTTTCACCGGAAATATCATCGCGCGAGAGCTTTCGGTGTTCGGTGGCATTGAAAGAAAGAACAAGAAGTGCTTTTTGGCAGTTGTCCCAAGTAGGAAAGTCCAAACACTAGAAGCATTAAGCATCAAAAAGGTATCAAATATTTTCAACAATTTAGATCAAGATTAAGTTTCAGGCTGACGTTCAAGAAAATATCTATTTAATTCAACTTTGAGCTTAAATTTAAACTTTTCAACTTGATATCACATATAGTATATATTGTAAATTTTTGTAAATGTAGAAACAGTTAATAAAGTTTATCTATCGCGTATTCCTAGCGCGCTTTTGAACTTGTAGGTGCAACTACACCAATTATATATGTGGAAAATCCCCACCGATAATCCAGAAAGAATCATTCGCAATTAAATCGATTATCGAACAGATTCCGAAATTCAATAAGATGTTTATCTTCATTATATAGATAACGTTATTCTTTGTAATGTTAA
The DNA here is from genome assembly GCA_009867245.2 of Adranes taylori. Classification (NCBI taxonomy): domain Eukaryota; kingdom Metazoa; phylum Arthropoda; class Insecta; order Coleoptera; family Staphylinidae; genus Adranes; species Adranes taylori. The sequence continues at coordinate 22,997 of WYDF02322261.1, forward strand.
AGTGAAAATAAAGAATGATGTATCTAAAAATAATACAACAGAACTCATTTCTAAAATAGACTATTGAACAAATCAACGTTTAAGTTCAAAACATACCATAGCATTCAAACATATTCAGAATATTTAAAAATTGAAAACTAATCGTACTAATTAATTTCTCACTTACCCATTGTACAACATTCTGTACATTTGTTTGACAGCACCAATGATAAATCAGTTTCAACAATACACTGGGAGCGTGCGGCGAACCTTCGAACAAGGATCCACTAAATACAGAAACAAACCTTTGTGGACAACATTCACTTATCCATACGTAGCCTCCAGAGAATGGAAATTTCGTGACATCACTGTACATGCCTAATTTCAGTTTAGTGGCTACATGAATACTGCAAGACTGTTCAGATTTTATTAAACCTTTCTGGATTAACCTGAATAAAATGACAAAAATGTTGACTAAAATTTTCCTTGTGTTTACATAACCATGTTAGATCTGTCGTATGCAATATATAAAAGATTACAATACTTGCCCTAAAAATAACATTATTTTAAACTAATAGAAACTCACCATTCCGTAAACTTGGTAGGCGGATGCATAAGGACGCCTTTAACTAAGGTGTCCAATTTCGTCCGTTCTTGAGTCATAGCACTACTTGATATCCTTAGATTGGGCCTTGCTACCACTACCAACGAAGGGAACGTTTTACCTTGTAATTTATTAAAGGATACCTAGTTGCGAAAAAATAAAATGCAAAATAAACAGCAAATTAAAAAGATAAAGGAATATGTTCATTACGAAACCAAACAATTCTATAACCTAAAAATCAAAAACAAATTGTGAAGAAAACTTACTTCTCTGCTATCAGCTAATGGCCTACCATCATCCGATGTCAAATCAACAACCGGCATTGCTTTAGTAGCATTCTTTGCAGCTCCTTCGCTGCCTGTCATTAAACCGCCTACAGCAGTTGCTTCGGTTGGTCGAATTTGAACGAGAGGTGGAGGAGGTATTGCATTTGCTGATGGTATCTAAAATAATAACGTTTAAAATATAAAATTTGAACTTAAAAATTCTAATAAATTGCATAAAATCTCACCGGTGAAGGTGTTGTAGTTGTAGTAGTAGTATTTGGTGTAGTTGTCGAAGTTGTTATCATATTGCCCTGGCGACCACGCTTACGATTACTTACAACCCTTGATGAAGAAGTTATAGGTGTGCTAGGCGTAGCAGGTGTTGATACTGTACCCACGACCTGACCCGAGCGTGGATCCAAAACTAACGAATAGCGACCGTCTCCACTGGCAGGTGTAGTCACAGCTGGACCGTTCGTTGAACGGCTAGGTGTCACTGTTGTTGTTGCTGCTGCTGGTGCTAACGAGAAATAAAATAAACAAAACAAATTTGTTTCAAGTAAAAATCAAAAATACTTTACAACATAAATAAATAAGAACTGTGTTCTTCATAGAGTACACTTACATTGATGTTTCAAACCCTTTGATTTCAAGATAAACATATTGTTTAAATTGCAATACTGTCACGTCCCAGACGGGGTAGTAACTAGGGGGTTCACTCAGAGAGAAGAGTATTTAAATCTATTTTCACACTTCAGGAAATTAATTAAAGAAACATTGTAAGTAAATAAAACATAATTTAACTCTTAATTAATTTGATGATACATTATTTTAATTACAAATATTAGGGGTAAATGTTACAACTACAATAATTAGATTTAATTCATTCTACTAAAATCTTTGACAACCCTTTTAATGTTGTTTAATAATTTATTAGAAACAATCAAAGCTGTCACAACAAATAAATGCTTTAATTTATTCTGCCTGTTTTGTCAATCAGTCCTAGCACAAATAATTAAAAACAATAATTAAAATAGAGCTTACATTCATGTATCGACGCCGCATGTGACATGGTACAGATTCAAGTAATTATAATTTATGAGAAAAAAAAGTTTAACGCGAACTGATCTACGTTACTTTTAGTTTGCAATTGCCCGCTGTAGGTCCCTAAACTGTTCCTTTTATTGACTCGCCCAGCAATTTCATCTAGTAACGGCCTCAACTATAACCCTGATTTTGGTTTGACTTAGATCGGAATGTTGTGATTTCCAGTTTACCCAGCGCGTGTCTTACTCAGAAAAATGATCTATTTTCTCGTACATAATTCATGCAGTTAAAATATTTGTATAGCAATTAAGGTTGCCAGCTCGTTGCGCTAGATTTGAATGTAATTTAGCCCTTTAAATTCATGTACGTGGCAATACTGCATAACCACCAAGTATTTAAGAATACAAAAACGTAGTTAATGGAAGCGTAAAACACAATGTAAATAACAAAACAAATAGTAATAAATTATTGAATCTCCTAATAACATTCGGACTATACGAACAAATAAAAATTAAGGGAAAAAACCAGAAAGCTTACCTGGAGGTAATATATCAATTTCATAAGCTGTAAACGAATCACCTTCGAAGATAACTTCGGAGTTAGTTCCCTTCAACATTTTTTCAATGCCCTTCGTCATATCATCGTATTCCTTCTGTGCTCTTTTCCTGAGCTCCATTTGAATGGGACTGAGTTCTTCGGACCACGTGTCCAACGATAATGTTTGTTCACCCCATCCAATGGTTTTCAACACAATTACATCACGTTCTGATGTAACAGTTAATATACATTATAAGTATTTTAATAAAATTGTTTACACAAAAATACATGTATATATTTCGAACTCGCAATACAAACATAAACTAAACATAATAAGACACAAGCATTTATAAAACTAGCACACAAATCACGCTTAGCATAATAGCAAATAGATATAAAACAATTTATTTTATATAAATTCAAGCATATTGTAAAAATTCACCATGCAATGCCCCTTACGTACGCGGCTATGGTATTTGAATTAGCTAACATGCAGGAGAAGCAATCTGATCCATTCTGAAACTGTATGTAATGATTCGAAGTGATATCTTATTTTTATTATAGCCCTATTTTGACCCCATTTTCGTAAATATTTTTTAGGCCATGAACATAAATCCTGACCGTACTCTTAGACGAAATCGAAAAGTTCTGTTTAGATTACGTAGTGGATAGAATAGTACTTTTTCAACAAGGTTGGATCGATTAGAGGAAAAACCACACAAATAAATATACACTTACTGGTGCTAATGAAGTGAAAAGACTTGAAAAACGTGCAGTGCCGGAGACATTGTGAACAACATTGTTTGGTGTACGTAGGAAAGACACTTCATTGTCTAATATATTTGACTTAAATCCTGTGTTCAAATGAAAAGTCAAAATTGAAATTGACGATGATCAATTAGGTGATCGAACTGACAATCGTGAAAATCAAGGTAGATAGATGACTATAGAACTTTAGATTTTCGATGTCTGTACAGAGAAAAAGATTTGCCAAACTTCAGATGAGATGTTAATTTAACAAAATACAATTACCATCAATCTGTAAAGTTCTAATCTGCTAACATATAATCAATAGCTGAACAACTAACAATAACAGCTAAACTACAACTTGGCCTAATTAATTTAATTTTACCAAATTAACGGTACATTACATATAATACATGCTTTTATAGGTACGTAGACTCGAAACGATTGAAAATGGCAATCGTAATAATTTTATATTATGTTGAAATATTACCGGACATAACTGATGAGACGAAATAGGCCGCTTTATCTTATGTTAGTAATAATTTTCAACTATTCAATTACATATATAATTTCACTCTACGGGATATCTACATATCCATAGTGAACAAAGAGGCTACTTTATATAGCGATATTTTATACTTATACCAATAGTTTTATACACTAATTTCAAAATATAATTATCAAACTCCTGTTATAATAAATAAAAAATTCGTGGACGTGATCGTCACCCCATCTTTCATCAACTGAAAGTCTTACGTTTTGTTACATCTTCCATAAAACAAAAGTTGAACCCTTTAGTTTCGACTGTCACCTTTTAGATCGTCTATTAAATTCAATTATCACAATAGTATTTAGGGTAAACTAAACAACATTACTCTAACCCATGAATCCCCCGATCCCTATATTTGCTAACGGCGCGCACAACTTCGCTCATCGCTTTGCCGCGCACGCCAGACTTCATTCTTCACTCTTTCTTCGTGTTCGCTCTGCGCAAAGTTGAGGTCCCTGGATCTTACACTTGTTCCCCAAGTTTTATTTTTTCAAATTTCATAGGAACCGAGATATTTAATGTAGTACAATACCAAGTCTTAAGTAAATCGATCGCAAACTTTAAAAACAAAAAAACACTGTGTATATATCTTAGTTTGTAATTTTAGAAAAAAATGTTTCAAATAAAATTTAATGAACTTTTGGTGGCCTATAGAATAAAGTTTATTCAAATGTCCTATCTTTTATAGTTCCTGAAATATATCAAAAAGCTTGTAAAATCTTAAATGTGGCAACATCGCGATCTATACCACTCGCGGGGTTGACATTACTTTCATTCGACGGATAATATAATATACTATATGCGAGCGAAATTTCAGTTTTCTTATTTTACAACTAAATTTCTCAATAAAATAATCATTTCGAGTCCCTCCAAAAATTTTAATTTGTACCCACTCGCCACTGTAAACATTTATTTAATTGCAAAAGCAGTTTATATGTCTCATACAACGTAAAATAAATGTTCCTGTAACTTTACATATATTATCTATTTATTACGTATGTCTTACATGTATATAATATGATTGTTGAATATCGGTCGCCAAGTTTCCATTTTTTTAAGATATTCAGGGTCATATCTTTGAAGTGATAAGAGCTAGACCCATCATATGTGGTATCAT